>CM062285.1:22049597-22204597 GCA_031216635.1 Dissostichus eleginoides
TTACATTCATCCCGGGAAAAAAGGACTTGGACCAGAGCCACGGGCGGTTCTCCTCGCTAAAATATGCACGAGGTGGATTTTGCAGGTCTGGGAAAAGCTGGGAGAAATGCACGTGTAACTTCATTTATCTATAAGTGATTGTTTGTATTTGCTTCCTGCCTTTATTTGATTATATATGTTGCCTTGTTGGAGGTCAGAAGAATTTCCTTTCCATTTCTACACTGTATCTTTGTGCATAGGACAATAAAACCTCTGAATCTTGAACCTCAGCGTGCAAAAGCAAGCGCTATTAATCTGGAAATCTCATTCTTCTGTCAGATGTATTGGTTTCAAGACGAGGAACCCTCAGAGAGATCCTTTTGAAAGTGAGAAAGAGAAAGGAAGAGTTTCTTTGAGAGAGTAAAAGAGGGGGGGATTTAATGCAGCTGGACTCAAAGTACTCCGACATCACTTTCATGTCTCAGAGAGAGTCTGGATTTCCCCGAGCTAAGCCGAGGAGAGGCTCGTACAACAAAGAGAGAAAAGGCTTTGCAGACGGAGATTACCTTCGTTTCAAACATTGGGTTCTGCAGAAAGGTTAAAGAGGCAGCTTTCATCCCGCTGACCTCCATCGCTGTTTTACAGAAAGGGAACTCTGATGACCTGATGAGGTCAGAGGCCAGAGGGCAGATAAGCTACAGAGGGCTTTAAGGTGACGAGCAACAACAGATGTGCATATCGTGAGGTGTTCGCAAAATAACTTGAAAACGAAGAACACACGGGGAAAATGCTACAAAAAGAATAATGAAAAACAAGCGGTTTTCACTTGAAATAAGTAAAAAGATCTGCCAATAGAAGTGAACATCAGCTTGGAATAAGAAGGGATGTTTAGATAAATCACATCTTGTAATTATCAGGAGAACTCATTCTGAACTATATTTCACCAGAATCAGGAGATGTTGTTAAGCTGCAAATGCTCAGACGTTTTCTGTTTCCTGATGTTGGTGATTTCCTAATAAATATGTATGTGTTTCATCTGAGATACGACTCAAAATGAGATGTTTTGACTTAACAAGATGATGCTTTGTCTAAAAACAAGACTCTATATCTCACTGCAGTGTTACTTCTGAAGTTATTGTGTCTTATATCAGGAGTAGAGACATATTCTGACTAGATGTTAGACACAAATACTTCAAAATCTGTCCCAGGAGCATCTGTCACATCATCCCCTCTGTAAAGAACACCCTAATGTGCTGTTTAGGGTGTGTTCTATAGGTTTTCTGTGCATGTAAATGGTCTGCAAAGGCTAAAATCCCACATCTCCAGAACACAGTGACATCAATATGGAAAACTCCTGCTCCTATTGGCTAGCGCTTTGACACATTGTACGTGATAGGTACACCCTATCGCCCTTGTAGGCGAAGGGGGCGGGACATCTCTAAGCTAGTTGACCAATCACAACAGAGCCGGCCAGCTAACCACTCAGAGCAGCTCTAGTTTGAGACAGAGGGGGAAAAGAGGTGCTTCAAACTAAGGCTATATTTGTCCGCTGAATTTCCGAATAAAGTAAATCCAGTCTAATCTATTCATGACATTAATGAAACGGATGGAACCTGCACACCTGTTCCTTTCTGTCTTTGACACTGTATGTGTTGTTTAAGAAAAAGGAAAATAAAGTTTAAAAAAAAACTCTTAAATGCGTGTTTTGCTGAAAGTCGACACGGCGTGACCAAAAAAAAGGATCAAAGAGACGTTTAATAATGTGCTTTTTCATCTTCCTCCTCCTCCTCCTCCTCTCTTTGTCTGTCCGTCAGGAGGTGTCACACTCTAATGCTTCCCCGAAACCCTCGGTGCACAACGAGAGGTTTTCCTGTTGCCGGGGAAACTTCTTAACGCGACTCAGAGAGAGAGAGAGAGAGGAAGAAAACATGGCGAACGAAAAAGATAAGATAAGATAAGATAAGAAGTACTTTTGGATCCCAACTTGGTAACTTTTTGCATTGCAGCAGCATACAAAGACATGGCATTGTACATTAGAGAAATTAAAAGACTAGAAATCTATCTACCTACCTATCTATCTATCCATCTATCTATCTATCTATCTACCTACCTACCTACCTACCTATCTACCTATCTATCTACCTATCTATCTATCTATCTATCTATCTATCTATCTATCTATCTATCTATCTACCTATCTATCTATCTATCTATCTATCTATCTATCTATCTATCTATCTATCTACCTATCTATCCATCTATCTACCTATCTATCTATCTATCTATCTACCTATCTAGCGATTACACCTATAGATGTCGTAATTGTGCAATTCTTTGGTAATACTGTATGTCGTTAATGTTCATGCCAATAAAGCTTACATTTGAGTTTAATTGATGTTTACCTTTAGCCATCCTGTTGAGCACCATGTCGATCAGGATGTAGGTTCCACTTCTGCTGGCTCCATCGCTGTAGAGAGAGGAAGGAGATCAATTAAGTGGATTTATACGGAGACATTTACATCTGCTGAGAGAGGAGCACAAATAAGTCCATGCCCGCCAAGAGTAAGGACATAATCGGACTAGAAATGAGACAAATAGGGTCATCCTTCACATTCTCTTGAAAAGAGGTGGGAAGTACTGGAGTACTAATACTTCGTTCAGTACATTTTCCTGGTATCAGTACTTTACTCCACTGACGACTTTTTACTTTCTACTTCTTACATTTTGAACCCAAATACCTGTACTTTCTACTTCTTACATGTTGAACCCAAATACCTGTACTTTCTACTTCTTCCATGTTCCAAACAGGCTGGTTCCTTTAGTTTGAATGTGTGTTTGGTGGCGTGATCATTCTTATTTAGAGTCATTGCGTGCCTATTGATTTGAACACGATCCGTGTATCCATCATTTCCTGGTCTTCTCTAAAGAAGAGGGACCAATGAAAACGTTGTCATGTTGCCGTTGTTCAGCATGGAAACATTCATTAGCTAACAATGACATTATTGTTCTATTAATATAAAGGGAGGTCAGGTACTCTTTAAAACAGCTGCTAGTTATGGGTACTTTTTACTGAAGTACATTTCAAAGCCTCTTTATTTTTACTTGAGTAAAGAAGTTTAGTCAGTACTTCTACTTTCACCAGAGTATTTTTAAGTATCTGTACTTCTACTTGAGTAAAGGATGTGTGTACTTTTACCATCTTGAATATTTGATGCTCTGATAAATGAGATGCATGTGTGGTCTGGGGGTTTTTTGGGGGGAGAGAGAGGGAAGGGTTTGTGAGGCGCACCGGGGACAAAGGCTTTTTAAATGAATGCACCTCAGGAGCAGAGGAGAGGTGGAGAGGCTGGAGAGAAAAGAAAAAGCTTGTGGAGAGCCTTGCTTTTCCATTTCTCCAGAGATAGTCTCATGAAAAGCCTCCCTTTGTGCCGCCGGCCATTCAGCCGCTCTGCATGTTAATTGCAAACAAGGCGTGCACGTCTCTCTAATAAAAGGCAAGGCCAATAAAAAAGGAGCACCGCTGCTTCATTAATCCACTGCAGATCCACTCATGCATGAAGAAGGATGTGACCATTAAAAAAGTGTCTGACAGATACCTGGTTAACTAACTCGACCAAAAGGGAAGAGTTTCTGGTGTTTGTGTCGAATCATTCCCATTAAAATAAGAGGAATAGAGAAATAGAGAGAACTGGATTAATGGGTTTTAAGGCCGATTTTTTGCCTTTCCTGTTTTCGAGAGAGGACTCTTTAAAGTAGAGACACTACATACTGATATACACCTGAACATCAGCAGGAGAGGACTCTTTAAAGTAGAGACACTACACACTGATATACACCTGAACATCAGCAGGAGAGGACTCTTTAAAGTAGAGACACTACATACTGATATACACCTGAACATCAGCAGGAGAGGACTCTTTAAAGTAGAGACACTACATACTGATATACACCTGAACATCAGCAGGAGAGGACTCTTTAAAGTAGAGACACTACATACTGATATACACCTGAACATCAGCAGGAGAGGACTCTTTAAAGTAGAGACACTACATACTGATATACACCTGAACATCAGCAGGAGAGGACTCTTTAAAGTAGAGACACTACATACTGATATACACCTGAACATCAGCAGGAGAGGACTCTTTAAAGTAGAGACACTACATACTGATATACACCTGAACATCAGCAGGAGAGGACTCTTTAAAGTGAATACTTGCCTGCAGTGAACAATAATCGGGCAGGATCGACCCCGGTAGCACTTGTTAACCTTCCTGCAATAGAAAAAGAAAAGTGGATGTTATGGTGAGCATTGTGAGCATGAAGGCTGCTAACGAGGACTCTTTAAAGTAGAGAAACTACATACTGAATAATTAAAGCGAGGGGTGACTCATCAAAAGAGCAAACCTGCCTCCTGTCAATCAAACCTCTTTAATCTGTAAATCAGTGATAACATAACACTGTGATGTAGCGATGGTTGGAACTAACCCTCGGCTTATTATGGGATGTTTTACACCACAGACACAGGGAAGGCCAACGAGCCTTTTTCACACACCCAACCCCCTCCACCACCCTCTGTTGCCATGGAAACTGACTACAGCGAGAGCGTCCGTGCATTTCCACTCGTTTTCTTTTTTACCTTTCAGCCACCTTTTTAATATTATTTCTTATAACCATGCAGAGCTGTTTGTAGTTCCCATGCAATCAAGAGGAAGGAGCAGTGAGGAAGAGGAGGAGGAAGAGGAAGAGGAGGAGGAAGAGGAGGAGGAGGAAGAGCAGGAGGTGCACAGGCCTGGCTGAGGAGACACAGTTTCCAATGATCACTTTTGTGACTATGCAACTGGGCTCATATTACTAGCTGCAGCATCACAAAAATGACACTGGCAACCGCAAGAAAGGGCCGAAACCGTGAGTTCTGAGGAGTAAAGTCAGAGCTTTAGATTCCCAACACCTACACCATATAATGACAGCCAATAGCGAAGGAGAACTTGCTCAAACCTGCGCACCAACACCTGCAGGATAAGCTGGAGGTGTGGCTTTAGCATCCGCAAAAACATCAAGGCTTCGAAATATCAAATTAAAATTCAGACTTTTTTGACTCTCATTGATTCGTTTGTAAAAGAGGATACCAAAAGTAAAATAAATACATATTTTTATCATATTTATATATATATATTAATGTAAAACATATATATATATAAATGGAAAAATAAATAAATATAATACAGTTAAGGGAAAAAAGACAAAATATATTTTCAAATAAATCTGAAAAAATTCATAAATAAAAAAGACGTAAAAATAAAAAATATATTATCATTCTCGCATTTGATACCAACATTTAAATAAATAAATATTTATGTTTTATTTATCTATAAGATACATGAATAAAAAAATACGATATAAAGAAGGAAAGATAAAATAAAAATAGAAAAGAGGATTTCTTTGTGCAGAAAAACCCATTTTCTCACGCACAGTGTTTTGTTTACATGCAACCTTTGAGTTAGGGTTTAAAAATGAAATCAAATAAACAAACTTTTCTTCATTTGATATCACAGAAACGCACACCCAGTTCATTTTAAAAAACTGCACGACATGACAGCATCCTTTCCTTCGCCCTCATCTGCATCACAAATAAGGGACAGACACCCGTCCACCAATCAGATGCATCGACTCTGAATTTTCCTCATTTGCAGGCTTTTCCTTTCCTCCCGGTTCTCCCAGAGGACCTATTGCTGCTCTTCTGCCAGAACACATTACATGGAGAACACAGCGAGGTTATTCAGTCACTAGCGTTCTTTATTTTGCGAGACAGGCTTCTCATTTAATTGGCTGTATGAATTAGCGTTTTATATTCTTCTCTTCCCAAGCCAAGCCAAGCCAAGCCAAGCAGTGCGGGGCGGTTAATTTGCTGCATCACATGTTCTGGAGGGAGGTGAAGAAAATAGGCCCGGGATGAAAGGGATAGGACAGAAACCTGATTAGAGAACAACCGGGACACCCAAAAAAGCAGAGGGGCAAAAAAAGAGGGTGCAGACAGGAAACAGAATAAAGGGGAGGTGATTAAAACATCAGGTGGAGATCTTCAGGGTCTTAAGGTGCGTTCACACTGGCAATAAGCATATTTTCTGCATGTCGTAATATGTTAATATTGTTGTTGTTGGTATCTACATGGTGAGGTAAGCCCCGCCTCCTCGTCTAGTTTGAGTGACGCGAGTAAACACCAATGATGCCGCGGTGAGAACGCACCATTCGAAGAGGACTTTTTTGCATGTGAAGTCAATGCAAAGATGCGGATAGTCAGTTAAAAAATGTTCAACTCTAGAGATAAATTAAAGCCAATCAGCGGTGAGAATCTCAGCCTGTCGTCATTGTTGAATCAGGAAACCAAACAGCAGCCGTTAGCTGTTAGCTGTTAGCACAAAGAGCTCACAGTTCCTCATATCTGTTCAGAAACTAGAGAAACATCAGAGTTTATACACGTAACCCCAGACTGTCTGTGTCGGACACAGTCTCTGCTTTATTTCTGTCTGTATGACGTTGTTGTGAGTGTGGACAGAGCAGCTACATGTTAGCTTAGCCTAGCCTGCTCTGATCTACATTCCGAAAACATCCTAAACGTTTTTTTCCTGCCATCTTGTAAGCACACTTACTATGTCGTTACTTCGGCATTATTTTTGAGACATGCATCACAATTAAATCACGGTATAATGTGTTAATTGTATTGTTGTTGGTATCTATATGATGAGAAAAGCCCCGCCTCCTCGTCTAGTTTGAGTGACACGAGTAAACACCAATGACGCCAATGAGGGTCTCCACTTTACCTGCGGAAGTCTAGAAGGGTCCGGGCTGAGTTTGGGATCCCGCGGTCCATCCAGGACAGGAAGTGGAACTGCGTGACGGTGCGAGTCTCGTTGGTCTGCAGGTTTTTCAGGTAGAAGCTCCGCACCAGGAAGTCCTCGCACCAGATGTGCTCCGACACCAAGTTCACCTGGGAAATATAACGATTTAGCAAGGATTTATTTTCAAACGATGCAACAATCATCATAAAATGTAGGGAAATATACATGCACTAAAACCTATAGAGAGGGAAAACCCCAAAAAGCAGAATAGGACCTCTTTCAAATGTTAAAATGTAAGCTTTGCAACTCCCTCTAATCTCTCACTGACATCCGACACTATTTTCCAGAAGTAAGCAACACAGGGATTTGAGCCTTTGCAGACCATTTACATGCACTCAAACTTATAGAACACACTACAGGAAAGGGAAGACCCCCCAAAAGGCAGAATAGGTCCTCTTTAAAATGTACAGAATCCAAGCGTTACCTCGTAGATGTGGTAGACGTCCGATCCCTCGTCAGGCCAGTAGGGATGACACTGCTTCACCCCATTTTCAGAGAGTGGGGTCAACATGACGACGACAACACAACCACTCTCCCACACCATCTGAAAGTAAACAAATGTTGTTTACTGAAGTGTATTATGTAAGACAACAGAACAATGTGACCTCCTTAAAAGGGAGGAAACCAACAATTATTGATAGTAAAACCTGCTTTTTATGAAGCATATTCAGGCAGTAGCCTAACAGTGAAACACATGAGCACATAAAAAGCAGAAATGAAATCTGAGCTGACAGAAAATACTACATTTTGAGTTTAATACACACAGTTAAACTCACACACTGCTAGTAGTCCCCATGTATTAAAAGTAATATACCAGTAATCTGTATTGTTTGATGGTCACTAGCAGAAGCATGTAGCATGACTTCATTTTCTTGCATTAAAGTTAAATTGATTTCCTAAGTCTGAATAAATGTTGGCGCTCAGCGTGAGACACATGATGGACGCTTGACGTCTGAGTGAAATCACAACAGCTTCATTTCATCTCATCGTAATCTAACGGGGAGGAAGACGGGCCCTCGGCAGCCATTAGGAGAATGAGGAGGAAACGTGGCTTTTATGATTGCTATAAAAACACAATGGCCCCACTATACACTAATCGTGAGCGTCTGTGATCCGGCCCAGTGGCGCATTACACCGACTGTGTGATGAGATTAGAGATAATGTGGGGGAGTATTACCCATTTAGTCTGGTAAAGGGTTTGGATAGAAGTATTCAGATCCTTGACGTGAGAAAAGGTACTAAAAATACGGCATTTTACGAAAGATATTCAGGAAAAACAACAAAAATGCCAATTAATGTCCCGTCAACACAATCATTGTTTTAGGAATTTAAATATAGTATTGGATGGTTTAATATATATAAAAGAAGGTAGGGATAAAAGGTGTATTTGCATCTTCAGATAGTTAAGAACGTATTTTATTTGAACAGTTTCTAGGCTCCAAGAAATGAAGAAAAAATTTAAAATAATTGAAAAATTTAAAATATTAATAAGAAAAAATACAAAGATTAAAAAAACATGTAAAGGGGGATCTTGCAAATTAAAAGCCAATCGAAAAAATAGTTTTCAGCTTAAAATGTCCACTGAGTTTTCCTCTGATATTCCCAGAGCTTCTCCCATTATATTATGGGATGTAGGGAAGGTGTTTGGAGGATTATGTGTCAGCGCTGCAGCGGATTAGAGAGGATGGAAACAAGCCATTTTCATGACAGTGTTTGTTTACTTTTAATGGGGGGAGAGAGAGCTGCAAAAACCCCGTGTTTACCGTGTGGAATAATGAATAGTTTCTTCCTGTTTCATTGTGCCTGTCTCTATATTCTGCTTAATTGGGAAGGTTGTGTTATTAGTTAATGGATTTGCATTATATCACCTCGCAGAAACACACATTAATAAACTAAATACAGGAAACAGGGCGCCGTTTCCTTTTGTCTGCCAGCTGTTTTGTATCAAAGAGGCTCTAATCTGCTTTTTTCTGGGGTGTTCCCTCTCCTGTAGGTGTTAGTGCATGTAAATGGTCTGCAAAGGCTAACATCTCCTTGATTAAAGCTGTTCCTGGGGGAAAATGTGAGTATTTCACTGCTAAATGTGTAGTATCTCTCTCTACCGTAGTATCTCTCTCTACCGTAGTATCTTTCTCTCTTCCGCAGTATCTTTCTCTACCGCAGTATCTTTCTCTACCGTAGTATCTTTCTCTTCCGTAGTATCTTTCTCTACCGTAGTATCTTTCTCTACCGTAGTATCTTTCTCTAACGTAGTATCTTTCTCTTCCTTAGTATCTTTCTCTAACGTAGTATCTTTCTCTACCGTAGTATCTTTCTCTACCGTAGTATCTTTCTCTAATGTAGTATCTTTCTCTACCGTAGTATCTTTCTCTAACGTAGTATCTTTCTCTAACGTAGTATCTTTCTCTACCGTAGTATCTTTCTCCCCGTAGTATCTCTCTCTACCGTAGTATCTCTCTCTACGTAGTATCTCTCTTCCTAGTATCTCTCTCTAACGTAGTATCTTTCTCTACCGTAGTATCTCTCTCTACGTAGTATCTCTCTACCGTAGTATCTTTCTCTAACGTAGTATCTTTCTCTTCCTTAGTATCTTTCTCTAACGTAGTATCTCTCTCTACCGTAGTATCTTTCTCTACCGTAGTATCTTTCTCTACCGTAGTATCTTTCTCTAACGTAGTATCTCTCTCTAACGTAGTATCTTTCTCTCTACCGTAGTATCTCTCTCTACCGTAGTATCTCTCTCTAACGTAGTATCTTTCTCTACCGTAGTATCTTTCTCTCTAATGTAGTATCTTTATCTACCGTAGTATCTTTCTCTACCGTAGTATCTTTCTCTCTAACGTAGTATCTTTCTCTACCGTAGTATCTTTCTCTAACCCTAACCCTATGGAAGCAAACACGAGACAGAATTATTTGAACTTGATCAGACACCGAATTTATAGCATTGAAAATGTTTACTTTGAAAATCATGTATCTGAATTTTTGTGAAATAAAAATCTGAAATATCTTGATACGCAATTTCAAAAGCTGAATTTCAATGTGTTTGTTTCCGTGTTCACAAATTCAGAAATAACAATTCAAGTTAAAATCATTCGAATGGTCAAATTCAGATCCCAAAAATTCAAGTTTTCAAAAAAAAATTCAAAGTAAACATCTTCAATGCTATAAATTCGGTGTCTGATCAAATTAAAATCCTTCTGTCTCTTGTTTGCTTCCATACGTGTCGGACCAAAGTCGGTTTTTATCCGAGCATTGGGAAGTAATCCTGTTGTTGAGTTTATTAA
Organism: Dissostichus eleginoides; assembly: GCA_031216635.1. Classification (NCBI taxonomy): domain Eukaryota; kingdom Metazoa; phylum Chordata; class Actinopteri; order Perciformes; family Nototheniidae; genus Dissostichus; species Dissostichus eleginoides. Next base: position 22,059,760 of record CM062285.1, read on the forward strand.
AACATTAAAGCTGTGACGTGAAGCTCTGTCTTTATCTCCTTTTCAGAGAGAAAAACACAAAGAAATGAAATTAAAAAACGGATTGTATTTTCTTGAAAGCGGATATAAGCATATGGACATTTCCCTTGTTCCAAACGTCATCATGTTTGAATATAAATAAGCATTCAGTAACGTCCCCATATGGAGCCAAACGACCCTCTAATTACCACAGTGCTGTCCTATTAACACGTGAAAACGCCATTTGGAGACCATGCATCATTTAAGGCGAAGCTCCACACGAAACGACATGTTTTACAACCGCCGATATGCAGTGATTAACGGCAGACCCGTGTGACATTTATGGACAAGGGGAGGGGTGCAAATATGGGCAAACATTAGCATTATTATGAATATAAGTCGACTTCTTAGAGGTGTGTGTGATGAGACGTATATTTACAACCAGAAAGCACCACTTTGATGCATTATGATTACATTACAGCGCCAAGAATACAATTATTTGTCTTTTCACAAATGTGCGTAGTGGCCAAACGGTGGTACTACAACTTCTGTGACGTCCCAAAAAGACTCTTTCCCATTGACTTACATCGGGGAAAGAGACAAGTGTAAATCAGCAGATGATTATTTGTACGAAAACGAGGGTATTATTTGAATCTAAGGTCGTAAACGTTGTCAAATCCAGAGTTGTTTCACCTCTCCATTCATTGAGGTAAGATGGGCCTTGAAACGAATGATTGGAGGCTCAATCATTTGGGGTAGGCTTAAGTGAAATGGTCAATGGGCCCAGATACTGGTATATTTGGAGGTGTATTACCCACTTAGTCTGGTAAGGGGTTTGGATAGTAAGTATTCAGATCCTTGACTTGAGAAAAGGCACAAAAAAAACTGTTTACGTAAAATATTGAGGAAAAAGACAAAAGAAATACCCAAAAATGTCAATTAATGTCCCGTCAACACGCTCATTGTTTTAAGTATTTAAATATAGTATTGGATGGTTTAATATATACAAAAGAAGGTAGTGATTAGAGGTGTATTAGCATGTTCAGCTGGTTAGGAACGTGTTTTTTTATGACGTAAACAGTTACTAGGCTCCGAAAAATGAAGGAAATAGGATGTAAATAAAACTTTAAAAATTGCAATAACATATTATATTTAAAAATATTATAAAATACAAAAAAATACATAAAAACTAAATTAAATTAATTGAATTTTTTTATAAAATAATAACAAAAAATACAAAGATTAAAAAACATATATATATTTGTTTTCGAGAGTTCCTTGCGCCCCAATAAGCCAATAAGCTAAATATAAAACAATAAAAAGACAGTGTAGTGTGACGACCTCTGCCTCACTGTCTCTGCTGGTGTGTGTGTGCCTTTGTGTGTGTGTGTGTGTGCTTCTCTCTCCCTGATTGTCTCCAGGTGCAGCCTCTCCCCAGGTGCTCTCAATCCAATCAGGACCTCCATAAAGGACCTGAGGAAGGCTGCAGTCTTTCTCTCTCTCTGGCCGGAGGACGTAGGACGAGGAGCAGCCAGGAACAGCTGACCTCCTGCCTAATGGATTGTTTTCTCCTGTGTTGTTATCCTGTAGCGGTGGAATAAAACTTCTCTCTTTCTACTCGCGCCATCGTCTCCATCGTGCGTTTGTTGTGGCTGAGAGCCAAGCCATGACAGTAGAGATGGTGTTACCTGCCAGAAGTCGGCCACGGTGGAGAGAAGAGGGCCTTGGGAGGAGATGTACGTCGGGTTTCGAGGGTCATGGTCCATCTGGAAGAGAGAGAGCAGAGTTTTAAGGTAGGGACACACCAAGCTGACGCCAAAGAACTCACACAGACGGACCCGACTGTTGTGTCGCCTCGCGTCTCCTGCGTCTTGGCCAACAGTCGCACTGGAACACACCGCAAAGACTTCAGATTCGACATGTAGAATCGGTAGGTTTTCGGCCAAAAAGGTGTCGGCACGGCCGAAAAGACACGACGGTGCGGGACACACCAATCTGAGTAGGGCGACAGGACGCTCATCGTCGGCCTGACATCTATCGATGGCATTCATTGATTCTCTGAACGTGTCGTCTGCATTCCTCTCTTTCAAAGAGGTCTGATTGGACTCACTTTTATTCTTGTATTGTAAACCTGTCTTTTAGCTGGTTTTAATGTTGATTTTATTCTCATGGCTGTTTTTAAACACATTTTATTATGTGTTTCTGCTGCACTAAAGTATATCTCAATGCTTTTCATTATTTGTAAAGCCTTGTGTTCAAATGTCTTGTCTTGCCATACCTTAGATATGCTAAAACACGTCCTCATTTGTGAAGAAATGTTAGATATCAGTCTCTTCAAACAGAAAAAACCTGAAATCACATGAAAGTTTCCAACGATTGAACCCCTATTTAAAATACAACTTGATTGCTATTACCTTCAATAACTTCAGATTCATTATCTTAAAGCCAGGATTGGGAGGGTTACACTTCTTATATCATCTACCGTTTAAAAAAGCATTGTAATCCCCTAATCTATGTATGAAACTGTTGTTTTTTTGTAACCTGATTACTCCTTTTCATGTCATGTTACTCCCCAAGCCTCAACGCTTAAAGGCTAGAACAGATATTTGTGAAGGATATTTCACTACAAGCTCTTTTACTTCAAACCACTTCATGCCTTTATGTCCCAGTCTGTCTTCTCCCCACAGAGGAGAACTTCTCTTTCATGTCTCGCTTTAGTATTCATGCAGCGACAGCATGTCTGTGTCCTTGAGATTGGCGCTAACATTCATTATTAAAACAAAACCCACAGGAGGAGATTCAACCAGGAAGCATGAAGAGAACATGTAACATCACGGTACCTAATTGAAGAAGAATGGGGAAGAAAATGCTTCCTTTTTTGGTGCGATGTCTCAAATATTAACATTTCTGACAGCTGTTGTGTTTTAAAGAGGCACTATTCAGGTTGTAGTGTGTTGTATAGATGTTAGTGCATGTAAATGGTCTGCAGAGGCTAAAATCTCCTTGATTAAAGCTGTTCCTGTGAAAATATGGGAGTATTTCACTGATAAACGTTCCTAAAAAATGCTGCAAAATGAAACAGTTCTCAGTCATTTCGATGATATTCAACCTCAGAACCGCAGTATTGTTCCCGACTTGCTATTAAAATAAACAAGTCGGACAACAGTCGGTTTTATCGGAGCAGTAGGAAGTAATCCTGTTGTTGAGATTATGAAAATATTAAAGCCGTGACGTAAAGCTCTGTCATTGTCTCATTTTAAGGCAGAGTGTTGAAGGAAAAACTCAGAGAAATGCGATAAACTGATTTTAAACTTCTGAGTTCATGTTTGGGGTCCAGTGTGTAAAATATATACGGCCCGGGGGCTTTCCTGACTGTTTGTTGTACCATAAATAACATTTAATGCACCCCCACACCTCCAGTAAAGCAGTGTGTGTCGTCTATCGTGATAAAACCAACCATACATCAACATTAAAAATGAGTCCCTGTGAAACATCAACATCTCGGATGCCTCTCCAGGCTGTGTATAAAAACTGCATTCAGGTAAATGTGAACATTGATTTTTTTTTTTGGGGCCAACACACACTCAATCAAATCTTAATCACATCCTTCAAATAAAAAGTCCCCGACGTCATTATGTTGCTCCTGAACGCCTCACAGAAACAGCATGAAGCTGACAGATATGGAGATATTTCAAGAGGTAGTGAAGAGTCAACAAACCAAGTGTCTCTACTTTAAAGAGTCCTCTCCTGCTGATGTTCAGGTGTATATCAGTATGTATGTCTCTACTTTAAAGAGTCCTCTCCTGCTGATGTTCAGGTGTATATCAGTATGTTAGTGTCTCTACTACTTAAGAGTCCTCTGCTGCTGATGTTCAGGTGTATATCGTATGTAGTCTCTACTTTAAAGAGTACTCTCCTGCTGATGTTCAGGTGTATATCAGTACGTAGTGTCTCTACTTTAAAGAGTCCTCTCCTGCTGATGTTCAGGTGTATATCAGTATGTAGTGTCTCTACTTTAAAGAGTCCTCTCCTGCTGATGTTCAGGTGTATATCAGTGTGTAGTGTCTCTACTTTAAAGAGTCCTCTGCTGCTGATGTTCAGGTGTATATCAGTATGTATGTCCTCTACTTTAAAGAGTCCTCTGCTGCTGATGTTCAGGTGTATATCAGTATGTAGTTCTCTACTTTAAAGAGTCCTCTCCTGCTGATGTTCAGGTGTATATCAGTATGTAGTGTCCTCTACTTTAAAGAGTACTCTCCTGCTGATGTTCAGGTGTATATCAGTATACGTAGTGTCTCTACTTTAAAGAGTCCTCTCCTGCTGATGTTCAGGTGTATTCAGTATGTAGTGTCTCTACTTTAAAGAGTCCTCTCCTGCTGATGTTCAGGTGTATATCAGTGTGTAGTGTCTCTACTTAAAGAGTCCTCTGCTGCTGATGTTCAGGTGTATATCAGTATGTAGTGTCTCTACTTTAAAGAGTCCTCTGCTGCTGATGTTCAGTGTATATCAGAATGATAAAGGTCCATCTTATCTGATCCTAACACCTATAGTAACTCTCTCTCACGAGCTAAATGAGCTCCGTGTGTGTGTGTTGTGTGTCCCTTTGTCTCTCTTTGACCTCTAACCCCCAGAAAAAGACCCTCAGATATTTTCCTTGTCGGCTGAAGCTAATGAGGAGGAAGGGGCTGTTTCGACGGGGTAATTATCACAGTTTTGCTGCCTCTCTTTTGTGGGATAATTACTGTCCTTCCCCACCCACCACTGCCACATTCTTTATTTTACAACCCTCTTCTCCCCCTCTGATTGATCGGCTTTATTATAATATTTTCCGCTGTAAAATGGCGAATGTTTTCAGGCAGGAGATGGAGGTGTAAATGTTGGTTTCTGGAGAGTAATGGGCTTCGGGGTGCAGCTGTTCTTCGCACCCCCTCTTTATCTCCTCAGAAAGAATTGGCAGAGTATTTGAAATGCATAGCTTCCTGTTCCCTTTGATGGATCCCTCTGCAGCCTCCAGGAAATCATGACTGGCAATGTTTTGGGGAAATAAATAAATGTGTAGGCCTCTGTGGATTTAAAGGTGCGACGCATTTTTTTAGTCCCAAAGATATATATATATGGCTGATAGAAAAAAGGGGTATCTACAGCACAAACAATCTATAAAATCCTGCCTTCGAATGGAGACATCTTTTAATTTGGAAATAATAACTTGATCATAACGGCAAACATTTGAAATGTTCTCCCTTTTTCTATATTTTTTAATGTTTTATACAGTATTATCGTCTATATTTGCTGGTCAGGGGTCTTTGAGCACCAGGATTATTGATTATGTTCTTCAATGACATGGTAGTTTATAATAAAATCTATTATACTCTGCAAAAATAATAAAAACGTGACAATCCACGAATATCTACTCTTTTTAAAATAAATTCTATGTATTTATTTGTATTTTATTCATTTGTTTGTGTGTCCATAATGCCCTCAGTATGTGCCTTTGTGTTGTAAATCCTCCCCTGATATCATGGATTATTGTGTGGGGGCAAAACGCAACATCTGCAGAAACAGCGTCTGAGGGCTTCTTAACATTTAAAACCTATGAATGTGTCATACCCCTTAACGGGAAGAAACTCAGCTTTCAGACAATATGAACCATTTTAGCAAAACGAAACACAAGGGTAATAACAAAGGCTCTGAATTAGCCCTGAGTGAAAAAATGCTAACACACTTAGCACAGAACTCACGTGAAAATACCCTTATTACTGATCGGATCTGCACAAACGAGATATCGATTAGAACTCGCGGCGAAATGACAACAAACAACAACAAAATTAGCTTTACGGGACCAAATCGGAAAGGTTAATCCATAGGTTAATCCAATGTGTCTGTGTCACTTTGAAATGATTACTGATAATCCATCTTTCCATTTTTATGTCAATAACGGAGATTTCATATTAGCTGCTACTAGAGTGTATGACAGCTTCCGGTTCCGGGGCATTCTGGATACGCATCACTCATTCACCAATGGGTCATGTTTAGATGGATTTTAGGATCTTCCCCTCGATTCTATTGGCTCTAACGGTTAAAAAGAGGTGTCAATCATCAAAATCGACCGATGGGGGCCAGAGATATGGAAAATGCACCCAAATGACCCCAGAAGTGTTTTCTTTTTGCTAAATCTCTCTAAAAAGGTCAAATGTCACTTGCTTTGCATCAATCTTGATACAGGGTACTTATTATATGTTATAGTTTGGATTCCTAAAGCTTTTAGTCTCCGATCCCATCATTCAAGGGTGGTTTTCACTAGAAGTAATGTTTTTTTGGACACTATAATATACATTTTCTTTACGACGTTCATCTGAATTTACTTTAAAATAAAAAATTCAATATGATTCTGACTCTTCTACATCCAACTCAAGGTTTATCATTGCTTTGAGAAAGATTATTAATTTACCCCTTTTAGAAGTGAAGATATAGTCATTTGTTCTGGGAAGGTCATTTTCGAGCCTGAGACCTGAAAAACAGGCTCGGGGCTAAACAGGTTGAATGCAGACGTTTTTTGAGGAAAGCTTGAATTCAAATGACTTCTATTATCAGATTAGATTACATGTCACTTGTTAGATGCTTTTACCAACTCAATACTGTGGGGATTACAAAATAAAAGCCTTGTTGACGACAGATATTATAATTAAAGCTGTATTAGACTCACGATGGGACTGGCGTTGATGTAATCTGAGTTCCCGTGGTTATTCTCCGCCTTCAACGTGATCCTGGAGTGGTCATCTGTGAGAGACATGCATTCTTTATTAACCAATATTCCTCTCGTCTGAACAAAACAGCAGCGGAGGAAATGAAGGATCGGCTGCAGGCTCTTCAATTTCACCAGACTTTCATCATGCATTAAACAACTGATACGAAGTCTGCTCCACCTTCAATACGGAGCGGAAATAATTACAAATATCGCATCTGGAGAAGCTGGAAAATCCTCTTTTTTTAAAACAAAGATAATCTGTTAGAGACTCAGTCGTCTTCTTCAACACATTTGCTTTCAAGTAAAAGACCCTAAATCTTGGCTGCAAAGGTTTTTTGTGACTAAATGACCAGAAATCAAAGTTTAAAAGGTGTTATTTATGATGAAAAACAGTTAAAAACTCGTCTCCATCAGGACTGTAGAAGTGGTTTGATCCAATTTGACTGACAGTACTCAAAGTCAATATGTTTCTAGAATGGTTTAATCCAAAATCCAATAGTCTAAACCCATTGGCTGTCCAGTGTGATGCTATTTTACGGGTTAGCAACAAGGCTACGTCCATCTCAAATCAGCTTGAGTGGAATATTACTCGGAGTAAGAGCTTATTTAGGGTTATTAAACAAAATCAATCTTAAAGTAATTGACAGTTAACTAAGCCCCGCCCACCTGAGTTAGTATTGCTAGGATTTAGCAGATTTTACTATAATTCATAGATTGCTTCAAACCTCTTCAGTATTAACCACAGACGTTATTCCAGGCTAAAAACACATTCAGAAAACCATTGACTTCCAGAACAGGTGACAGGAAGTGCTAAATACTGAGTAATCTCTGGGTTTAACACCTTGTTTTTGGCTTCGAAACCCCCCAACAAAAACCACTGAATAGACATTAGGGTTGACTCACATACGACCACGGCGTCGGAGCGGTTCTTCCTGGAGTTCTGCTCTCCGTGTCCCACGCTCCAGGCTCCGGGTTCGGCCTGATACGAACACAAAGCCTCCCATTCCCGCTCCAGACGGTTCTTGTTCTTCAAGTGATCCTCCATGTACGACTGGGGGTGAAAACAGACCCCAGGTCAGCCTTAAAAGGTCATGCAAAATCCACTTCTTCATGTCTCCTCTACATCAACATGTGTCCCCTCTTCTTCATGTCTCTTCTACATCAACATGTGTCCCCTCTGTGGAAAGAGACTCTGAAAGTTTCAGGAACAAAGATTCTCTCTCTTTTTCTCCTGATCCATTTCTATAAAAACCCGTCTGAAAATGAGCTGATCAGATTTTGGCCACTTTATGATGTCATAACGATGTTTTGTCTTGTGTAACCATTAGCCAATCACCAACCAAGGTAACCCCCCCCACCTTATCACCTGAATCTCCTCCTAGAGCACCATTGAGTTCTTTTTAACCAAATCTCTCTCAGAGGGGCGTGGGGAGGGGCTCCTTATTTTCATCTAAAGTAACAGACAGAGAATCAGCACTTTGGAAACAGGGCTGAAACAGAGGGGATTATGGGTAATGCTGCAATGATCTGTTTGGTGTTTCAGCCAATCAGAGACAGGCTCTGGATATATCTGAGAACTGTGATATACTGATGAAAAACAGTATAATAGGGGACCTTTAACTCAATTTCATCGCGGGCCACATCAGCATCATGGTTGCACTCAAAGAGATGCATTGTGGGACATGTAGTGCTTCTGTAAAGCGGCATTTAACCGTATAATAAACGTAATATATTATTTGCAAGCTCTTGACACCGCTGCTGTAAAAAGACAATGTGTTTTCCAACAGCCTCTCTCCATTAAAGCCACAACCAGGTGTCTTGGAGCAACACTGTCCCATTGTAAGCTTTTGTGAGGTGAGGAAGGTGTGCAAGTGTGTGTGTTTTTAACCGAGAAACAAACACACACAATTAAGGACTCCTGAAAGGTTTGTCTTTGCATTGTGGCGTTCCCATCACTGCTCGCTCAGATAAGATTGTCTGCATTTTAAGCCCTTCGCTTGGAGAAGACAAAATTGAATTCGCCAGAGAGACAAAGATGGAGAAAAGGAGAGGGGGAAGGGTGTGTGTGTGTGTGTGTGTGTGTGTGTGTGTGTGTGTGTGTGTTCTCCCAAACCAGGGCAAGTCTTAAGGAAGCTTTGCAGGACGAGGATCTTTTGTAGCGTCTCCCTCTCCTGTATCATAGCTCCCCCCCTCCCGATGGGGTTATATGGTTTAGTCCGCCATTGTGTGAGGCAGGAGATTACAGACTCACAAACTGATGTCAGGGATCAGCTGGCTAACACAATGAAAGTGAAACCCAGAGGTTTTTATCCCGTATTAAAGAGGGTGTAGTGAGGCTGAGCACAGAGGTGACGCTCCATTGTTACACCCGACATATTCCCTCTTTAAAAAGGGGATATATACAGTCAATCCTGCAAAGATGCTAATCACAAATAAGCTCGTCCAACACATAATAGGCAATTACTCTGTGATGGATCATGAATGCACATATCCTGTTAAATAAGAACATTAGACAATAGAAATCAAAGTTATTGTTCAGGACTGAAGAGGCCACTAAGGCCGCAGTGAGGACAGAATAAGAGACTGCTGTGATTTACGATGAGAGCACAATGAGGGCTATGTGAACCTGAAGGGATGTTTCTGACACATCTCTGCTTTTATGCTTTGAAATGTATTTTTAGGCACGCGAAAAGCGATTTAGAGGTGGAAGAAGTACTCAAACCCCTCGTTTACCATGTGATGAACCCATGAACGTCTTAGTAACCATTACAATGTATGATTTATTAAATGTACGGTGGCCTAGAGGTAGAAACGTGCTACATAGGTTCAGAAAACGAAAGAAAATAGTGCAAGAGAAGGCTGCGAGACCAAGTAACGCAGGAGCCAGGGTATATGCAGGAATCCTGAAGTCACATGTAAGACCTTTTAAGACCTTTTTTAAGACCTTTCCATACATTTTTTAGACCTCATCGCCACTTTGAGTTCTAACCGGTTACATTGGCGACACACTTTACCTCACATTGACTATATACAGTATTGATTGTCCTTCCTCCTTATCTTCCAACCATTTGGACGCAGACTTGCATTTCCCCATAACGATGTTGTTTAACAACCGGCGTAAACGGAGCTTCGCGCGCTATCAAGCAGTGAGCGGGATGTCCTGTTCAGATGAAGTTACATCCAACGGGATGCCATAAATAAACTACACAGAATCACTACACACCTACGCAATGATTACATTCAGGCAGACTGTAGAATACAACCTCTTTGGACCATTTATATACTTATTGAAAACAAGCTACAACATTTAATACCTTGGAAAATGCCTTTTAATACTTTTTAAGACCCCGCGGACACCCTGCACTGGTCAACTCTCCAAAACACACATATTTGCATGTGTGTTGTCGTGCATCGCCTACATGATGAACCCATGAATGCCTTGATAACCATTACAATATATGATTGATTAAATGTACGGTGGCCTAGAGGTGTAAACGTACAACATATGCGCAAAAAAAACACGGTACAGTGAAATAAAGTACTGCTTATTGTAATTACAGATAAATATATGAGATGCAAAAAGACGAATAGTAAGTACTTAAGAGCAATACTGGATTAAATACACACACACGCACACACACGCACACGTGCACACACACACACACACACACACACACACACACACACTCGATCGATTGCTTTCCAGACTCATACTCCTGCAGATGTAATGCCATGCAGGCGGCGGACCGTGGCGTTTTCTTCCAGAAGTAACAAAGCTTTGCTGAATGGGGGGGGATTATGTCTGCCAATCAGAAGGCTGGGATAACAATGTCTAATCCCCCCTGAGCAGAGAGGCTGCTGGGAGAAATCAGGAGGAATCCAGACACAACAGGTAACACCAACGTTGCATTCAGAGCAACAACAGGGGGGTTGTTATGTAAACTACACAGGGTTAGTCACCTGAGACAAGGTGTAATCTAACCTGAGTATCAGCATGTCAAAGTAATCTGATTACTGTGTGCTTTAAGAGGTGCCTAAATCTGGCACTTTTACATGACGAGTGCTCTGAATGTTGATTAATGTGTCTTCTTAAATAAATACACATACAGGTTTGCTTCCGTAGATAATAAGGTGTAGATGAATAGAGCACATTGTGTGGCCTTCAATGGAGCAGCTTTTCATTTAAAACTGTGAGGATATTTTGTTATTTTGAGCAAATTAAATCATTAAAACAATAGAAATAAAGAATTCCTGATTGACCACTTCAGGATTTCAGAATATGTTATATTAAATTAAATAAAACTACTATTTAAAAACATGAATTTAAAATGTATTAATACAAAATAAAATAAAAAATACTATTTAATTTCTTTTTTAATTACAATTAATTAATTAAAAATACTAATAAATAAAATAAAATAATACAAATACAACAGCTAGAGATAGTCCATTGTGGCTTAAATACAGCCAACATAATTATATTTTTTTTATTACCACAGAGGTGATTTATAAACATTTCTTTGGAAAGAGGTGGTTTTTTTTTGAGGGAAATCAAGTTTAAGTTGCTGTCCATGGTGCTGAAAGTACTGCAGGGAAACAGAAAAACAGCCCCGTGTGCATCGCTGTATCACCGGGTAATCCTTTCTGAGGTTTTAAATCATTAAGTTGCTGAAAAAGGCAAAAAAAAAAGATAGAAAATGAGAGAGCGATGACTCAGCGCTCAGAGGCAATCTAAAGTTCGTTATGCAGGAGTTTTTAAGAAGCTTCCTAGCATTTATGTGAGGTGATAGGACCCCCCCAGCATATGTGCTCCGGAGAGCCACGTATTCATCATCTTTCTCCACACGGTGTGAACTCCAGAGAGCAAAGCATGATGGGGAAATATAGGTCTTGAGATCAGCGATAACAAGGCAATCTCACACATGGTTTCATACGAGATGGAGGTGGAATTTTAAAGAAGAACCCCCTATGTGACATCTCCCCGTCAATCAGAGGAGACGAGGGTCCAGGAGAAAGTAGGGTTAATAATAAATAAGGGCTCCTAGGAATGATTCACAGCCTCCTTTTGTTCCTGCGGGGCTACATGCTTTGCTATTGTCAATGTTTTCAAAAGCACGGCTTCACAAACAAGCCTTGATGAGTGCAACAAAACCCATCTATTACCAGCAATACGAGGCGTTACTCAGATTCTCTCTCATTCATTACAGCCCGGCGGTATACAGGCCGTGATGAATGCTCTCTGCTTTAATGGAAACACTGCCAGGCATCTATCCGTCTCTTTTATCAAGCTTGTCTCAAATGAATGAAGCCACAGTCGAGCAGCATCAGAAACAATCCATTGTGGAGGCTTTTTAAAACCCCCCCGAAAAACAAAAAGACATTACGATGTTTTTCTAAAATGACAATCAGAGGGATGATGATGTTTTAAGTTTTTTTAGTGCAGCTCTTATCACAATGTCTGCGTTACAATGCTGCAGCAGGAGGACAGACAGACGGGGGAGAGAGGACAAGGAGGACAAATGGAGACAACTGAGAGTAAGATAAACCAAAAAACAGTAGAGTGATGGAAATAAAAGATAGAGGGATGAAGAAGAGACACATCCATGTTTGCAAAGAGCCTAGCACATTCAAAGCTATAGAATGTTCGTTTTTAGGTGTATATCAGGATGTAGTGTCTCTACTTTAAAGAGTCCTCTCCTGCTGATGTTCAGGTGTATATCAGGATGTAGTGTCTCTACTTTAAAGAGTCCTCTCCTGCTGATGTTCAGGTGTATATCAGTATGTAGTGTCTCTACTTTAAAGAGTCCTCTCCTGCTGATGTTCAGGTGTATATCAGGATGTAGTGTCTCTACTTTAAAGAGTCCTCTCCTGCTGATGTTCAGGTGTATATCAGTATGTAGTGTCTCTACTTTAAAGAGTCCTCTCCTGCTGATGTTCAGGTGTATATCAGTGTGTAGTGTCTCTACTTTAAAGAGTCCTCTCCTGCTGATGTTCAGGTGTATATCAGTATGTAGTGTCTCTACTTTAAAGAGTCCTCTCCTGCTGATGGTCAGGTGTATATCAGTATGTAGTGTCTCTACTTTAAAGAGTCCTCTCCTGCTGATGTTCAGGTGTATATCAGTATGTAGTGTCTCTACTTTAAAGAGTCCTCTCCTGCTGATGTTCAGGTATATATCAGTATGTAGTGTCTCTACTTTAAAGAGTCCTCTCCTGCTGATGTTCAGGTGTATATCAGTATGTAGTGTCTCTACTTTAAAGAGTCCTCTCCTGCTGATGTTCAGGTGTATATCAGTGTGTAGTGTCTCTACTTTAAAGAGTCCTCTCCTGCTGATGTTCAGGTGTATATCAGTATGTAGTGTCTCTACTTTAAAGAGTCCTCTCCTGCTGATGGTCAGGTGTATATCAGTATGTAGTGTCTCTACTTTAAAGAGTCCTCTCCTGCTGATGGTCAGGTGTATATCAGTATGTAGTGTCTCTACTTTAAAGAGTCCTCTCCTGCTGATGTTCAGGTGTATATCAGTATGTAGTGTCTCTACTTTAAAGAGTCCTCTCCTGCTGATGTTCAGGTATATATCAGTATGTAGTGTCTCTACTTTAAAGAGTCCTCTCCTGCTGATGTTCAGGTGTATATCAGTATGTAGAGTCTCTTCTTTAAGAGTCCTCTCTGCTGATGTTCAGGTGTATATCAGTGTGTAGTGTCTCTACTTTAAAGAGTCCTCTCCTGCTGATGTTCAGGTGTATATCAGTATGTAGTGTCTCTACTTTAAAGAGTCCTCTCCTGCTGATGTCCAGGTGTATATCAGTATGTAGTGTCTCTACTTTAAAGAGTCCTCACCAGTATCATGTGTCCGGTGGAGATGTCCATGTTGGACGGCACTGGCTCCTCGCACCAGGACGAGGTGCTGCTCCGGGTCGAAGGACTCGCCGCCGGCCCGTCGCTGAACTGAGACGAGACGCTGTTCAGACGAGAGTTTCTGAGAGTCTCCGGACGCTCGACTCGCTCAGAGGTTCGGATCGCCATTCGCTGCCGACACAACTCCTGCAGGAGAGAGGGGGGTGTGTAATTAAGAAAATGTACTTTCCACTACTCAATCAATTCAGTAAATCCAGAGGTGGGAAGTAGTGGAGTACAAATACTTCGTTACTGTACAGACGCACTGGGCGAATTCAAATCAAGCCACGTTTCCTTCAAGTATTTTTTATGCATTTAGATTATTTGCATTAGAAAAGCTCTCTGGAAATGCCAAATATTTATTAAACTTCCTCGTTTTCTTTTGGAAAAGGTATCTTCTGTAAAGAGCGGATTCACCTCTGCAGGATCAGTTCTCATGTTTAATGTAAATAATGTGTAAGACGGCATTAAAGGCATAACAATAGACTGATAGAGCTTGTTTTTAATAGTCTTTAGACCCCCGAATAGGGATGGGTATCGTTAAGGTTTTAACGGTACTACTACTTTTATCGATACCGCTTATCGATCCGGTCTTTTATCGGTTCTTTTGGAGAAAAAAATAAACAAATTGTGAACAAAATTAACATAGCTTTTTATTTAAATGAAATATATAATATTTCACATCAAAAGAAACAACAATGTTTTAACAAATCGTATTAAATAAAGAATTGTAAACAGAATAGCTGAAACTTTCACAAACTAAATAACTCCGTTACCTCTAATCATTAACCCATGTTTGTATCATTGAGTTAGCTCCGTGTGTTGCTGCTAGCATACATAACACCTGACGTGGAAACGTTACTCGTGGATGGGGCTACAGAGCTACTAGAAAGACAGTCGAACCCGGTGCATTCCTCCGTCTGAATGCGGCGCACTTTTGCTAAATGTTTAGACAAATTGCTCGTGTTCCCGCCCTGACATGCTGAACTCTTATTGCACTTTTGGCAACGAGCATTGTCCACATCGAGACGGGTTTAACCACACCTCGGAGCGCGTTCTCTCCGCCATCTCCTCCCTGTGTGTGTGTTGCTGCATGTAGCAGCTGCGTGTGTGTGTGTGTGTTGCTGCATGTAGCAGCTGTGTGTGTGTGTGTGTGTGTGTGTTGCTGCATGTAGCAGCCGCGTGTGTGTAAACCGCCCCGCCCCCTCGCACACAGGCAGGGGAGAGAGATCTCTCGTCTGGATTGGAAAGATCGAAAATACTAAAAATAATCATAGACGCATTTTGCAGTCTTTCTGCGTATTAGAAACGGAGTTGGCGACACTAAAACTGCAATATAATGTTTGTGTAGCAATAATACATATGACATATATTTTAGATGTCTCCAGTACCGATAAAAAAAACGATAACGTCGGAGCTTAACGGCACCACCACGGTCTTTAATAATTCAGCCCCGGGCCCGTTTAATACCGGGGCTCGGTACCCATCCCTACCCCCGAATGCCCTCAACTCCTAGAAACTGGTTTCAATGAGAAAACGCCTTTAGAATAATTTAAAAGTGTCACCTAAACTTATTTATCTGGGTGGGTGTGTGTACTTAAGTAAATGTACTTTCCAGTACTCTGATTGACCGAATCGATTCAGTATCTCACACCTGGCTGCCACACAACACCTGTTCATTGTTCAAAAATGCATCTTTTAGTTGTTCTAACAAAAAGTGAGTCTGCACAAAACCATCATAATGCACAGTCATGCCGTAAAAAGCCCCAAATAAAGAAGCATTTGGATCCTTTTTCTGCAGAGACAGGAGAATACATGCATCAATCTAACAGGAGTCTTCATGGTGAATGCATAAAGCCACCACAGAGCAGATATTATTGCATTTGCACCATTTTAAAAGTATAATTTCCCCTTTTTGATGCTCCCAATGACTCAGCTTTTTCTCCCAGGTCATAAAACGTAGGCTTTTCTAAGAAATGTGAGATGTGTGCACCTGTATTTGATGTTTCTCTCCATAAGGTGTGGTCTTCTCCTACTCTATAATCTAGAAACCCCATCATGTAGGGCGTCGTGAGTCATCTCCACTTCATTTGCATATTCAATTAATAACTGAGCCGAGGAAAACGCCACGTGAAAGCAGACGCTATCTCCTCCTGATATCTATCACGGAGATATTTCCCTCTGGAGCTCAGCTGAATAAACTATAATGATGAGAGGCAGTAAGCACCAGAGAGTTTCATTTACAAACGAGACCTTAAAGGGTTAATTTTCAGGTGGATATCAGTATGTAGTGTCTCTACTTTAAAGAGTCCTCTCCTGCTGATGTTCAGGTGTATATCAGTATGTAGTGTCTCTACTTTAAAGAGTCCTCTCCTGCTGATGTTCAGGTGTATATCAGTGTGTAGTGTCTCTACTTTAAAGAGTCCTCTCCTGCTGATGTTCAGGTGTGTATCAGTATGTAGTGTCTCTACTTTAAAGAGTCCTCTCCTGCTGATGTTCAGGTGTATATCAGTATGTAGTGTCTCTACTTTAAAGAGTCCTCTCCTGCTGATGTTCAGGTGTGTATCAGTATGTAGAGTCACTACTTTAAAGAGTCATCTCCTGCTGATGTTCAGGTGTATATCAGTATGTAGTGTCTCTACTTTAAAGAGTCCTCTCCTGCTGATGTTCAGGTGTATATCAGTATGTAGTGTATCTACTTTAAAGAGTCCTCTCCTGCTGATGTTCAGGTGTATATCAGTATGTAGTGTCTCTACTTTAAAGAGTCCTCTCCTGCTGATGTTCAGGTGTATATCAGTATGTAGTGTCTCTACTTTAAAGAGTCCTCTCCTGCTGATGTTCAGGTGTATATCAGTATGTAGTGTCTCTACTTTAAAGAGTCCTCTCCTGCTGATGTTCAGGTGTATATCAGTATGTAGAGTCTCTACTTTAAAGAGTCTCTCCTGCTGATGTTCAGGTGTATATCAGTATGTAGTGTCTCTACTTTAAAGAGTCCTCTCCTGCTGATGTTCAGGTGTATATCAGTATGTAGTGTCTCTACTTTAAAGAGTCCTCTCCTGCTGATGTTCAGGTGTATATCAGTATGTAGTGTCTCTACTTTAAAGAGTCTCTCCTGCTGATGTTCAGGTGTATATCAGTATGTTGTGTCTCTACTTAAAGAGTCCTTCCTGCTGATGTTCAGGTGTATATCAGTATGTAGTGTATCTACTTTAAAGAGTCCTCTCCTGCTGATGTTCAGGTGTATATCAGTATGTAGTGTCTCTACTTTAAAGAGTCCTCTCCTGCTGATGTTCAGGTGTATATCAGTATGTAGTGTCTCTACTTTAAAGAGTCCTCTCCTGCTGATGTTCAGGTGTATATCAGTATGTAGTGTCTCTACTTTAAAGAGTCTTCTCCTGCTGATGTTCAGGTGTATATCAGTATGTAGTGTCTCTACTTTAAAGAGTCCTCTCCTCTCCACTATTCTTAATATCTAGCTAACATATATTCACATATACAAACCTGATTAAATAATGAAAATGTTAACGCGACATGCTGATACATTTGCTCTGAGTGTCACACTGGGCACAGCTGAGCCCCAACGCTGAACATCAATACAGCCTGACACACACACACACACACACACACACACACACAACACACACACACACACACACACACACACACACCACACACACACACACAACACACACCACACACACACACACACCACACACACACACACACACACACACACACACACACACACCTCAGGCAAGGGTGAGCATTGAATAATTTAACCGAGCGGATATATATTGGAGCATTAGGGCCTAAAATCTAATAATTAAAGAGCATATGATTTTTTAAATAGATTAAAAAGTGCTGCAAAATTAAAAAGAAACACCTAATTGAATCAAAAAGGAAATCAATATCATTAAAATCGTAATGAAAGCATTTGAAGAGAAACATTCAAACACACACACTCTCACAAACCAATCATCGTCCAATAGCAGAGCACAACTTGTTTTTAATTATTGTTTTAAATGTGCTATATAAATGAATAAAGATTGAGATTGCGATATTGAGCGTCCTGGCTCCTGATTGGCTCACAGAGGTGGGAAGTAGTGGAGTATAAATACTTTGTTACTGCACTTAAGAACATGTTTCTGGTATCAGTACTTTACTCCACTACTTATTTTTCCGATGACTTTTTACTTTGACTTCTCACATGTTGAACCCAAACACCTGAACTTTCTACTTCTTCCATGTTGAACACAAATACCTGAACTTTCTACTTCTTACATGTTGAACCCAAATACCTGTACTTTCTACTTCTTACATGTTGAACCCAAATACCTGAACTTTCTACTTCTTCCATGTTGAACACAAATACCTGAACTTTCTACTTCTTACATGTTGAACCCAAATACCTGTACTTTCTACTTCTTACATGTTGAACTCAAATACCTGTACTTTCTACTTCTTCCATGTTGAACACAAATACCTGAACTTTCTACTTCTTCGATGTTCCAAACAGGCTGGTTCCTTTAGTTTGAATGTGTGTTTGGTGGCGTGATCATTATTATTTAGAGTCATTGCGTGCCTATTGATTTGAACACGATCCGTGTATCCATCATTTCCTGGTCTTCTCTAAAGAAGAGGGACCAATGAAAACGTTGTCATGTTGCCGTTGTTCAGCATGGAAACATTCATTAGCTAACAATGACATTATTGTTCTATTAATATAAAGGGAGGTCAGGTACTCTTTAAAACAGCTGCTAGTTATGGGTACTTTTTACTGAAGTACATTTCAAAGCCTCTTTACTTTTACTTGAGTAAAGAAGTTTAGTCAGTACTTCTACTTTTACCAGAGTATCTTTAAACACGAGTATCTGTACTTCTACTTGAGTAAAATATGTGTGTACTCTCTCTCTCCTGGCTCCTGATTGGCTCCCAGAAAGCCCCTGCTCTCACCTGATAGGTTGCCGTGGCGTCGGTGCTGGTGTCCGTCCCAAGGCTGCTCAGTTTCTCTTTCAGACGCAGGTGTGATCGCTGACGGAGGCAGAAGAAGGTGGTGGAGACGAGCAGCGCCACCAGGATGAAGATCATACAGAGGACGGAGAGGAAGAGGAACTGACCCGACTCCACGCGGGTCGTCTTCACCACCGGGATCTCCGTCAGGCTGCCTCTCTGCGGGGAACACAGGGAGGAAGAAGAGCTGTCAGAGGATGCTGTCTCATTTGGTTATATATGTCATTCTTGGGTTGGTTCCTCACAGATGAAATGTATCTGTCCTAATGTAAACTACGCCTGTCATACAAAAGACTGGCTTCCTTCTGTTCTCTTAGACTCGACAGACTGGACCATTATCACACGGATATTACCTGTCTTACTCCCTTTTTGTTTCCTGCTCCTCTGTATAAAGTCATTGCTTTTCTGTGTAACGTCTTGAGCTACATTACAGGTTATCTGTCCTTCCAGCTGGAAATAGATCGATTCTGTTCATCGCTATAACTCCTTATAAAATAACATTTGTTCTTTTCTTACCAGAAGGTGATTAAGTGTGGAATTTCCACCACAGATGCATCTATTCCTGATTTAAAATATGCAATTAATCAGCTTTTAAAACATGTGCCACCTCCACTTCCTGTCCCGCTCATCTACTAAAAGTTATTAAGATATTTAGGATCTTGTTTACAGGATAGTGTTGGGAAAATAGTGAATGTTCTCTTCCAATCTGAGAGTAGCATGATAACAAAGGTATCCCAACTGTAGCTGTGTACATGACAGGATGTATGATTACCTAGAAGAGCATCAGGACTGTTTTAGGCATATGATAGCTATGTGATTAACATGATGATTCAGCCTCTATGGAGAGAGACATATGACAAGCATGATAATTTCTGACGTGGAGCTAATCTGAAGTAAACATTGAATACTGCTTTCTATTCCTCCATCTTGTGACTGTGTAACTCCCTCTCTTGGATATCAGCATGTGAAGGACACTGTTCAGGAACTAGTTGATGCTCTGTATGTGATGACTACTTCCATTCTGGAGAGGATCACAAATACATGGATCCTGAGATTGAAGCTCAAGCCGGGGACCAGGGAGAGTGTTTTAACACACAGCGAGGAAGAAAAGCTGTCAGAGGAGAAGAGGATGCATCTTTTTGTTGTTTAAAATATGCAATTAATCAGCTTTTAAAAACATGTGCCACCTCCACTTCCTGTCCCGCTGTCCCCTGCACTTAGCACCCTCATGTTTTAATATATATTTAGGATCAAAAATGCTTTTATTTATCAGAAAACCTGCCTTTTATTGAGCATATTCAGGCAGTAGTCACACATGAGCACACACTACAGTTGAGTAGCTGACAGAAAATGCCCCTAACACATTTTATTTCTAAATGTCTTGTAACTCCTGCTAGCATTTTTAGCATGTATTTGTTGATGAAACTGTATGTATACCGTCTTCTGTCTCTGTAATCTATCACAAAAGGTCTGATGGAGGTGGTTTTAATGTCATTGCAGCGTCCTTTAAGTCTAGCAGCTCCTAAAAAAATCCCCCTAGTGTCAATAAAGTGAACTGCTGCGAGTTGACGTTAATAAATGAGGTGTAACTGTAATCCTTTACTCCACAATCCTCCTATTCTCCACCCAATATAGATATTTACACCCCCTTTTTAATCTGGCACGGTTTGGTTTGGCACTCTTCAGCTACAGGAGGTTTGGATCCTAAAAAACTGGGGTTTAATTATCTCCTCTGGTCCTGGTTTGGATGGATTAGCTTCACGGCTAATGGGGGCCTAAACTCAGAAATCCAACATATTCAACACCCCCCCCCTCGCTGCACAACGACCTGTTTTTAATGTAATATCATGTGACAGATTTCTATCAGCAGCGCAGGTTAAAGAACGGCCCATTGTGTTTCTAATTGCTGCATTTACTGTACTGATAACCCCCCCCCCCCCCGTGGGCCCCACTGGTGCATTTTAAAAGCATAATTAGGAACATTAATTGGGAAGGGTAATTAATGATGAGCATACATGTAGCTACTGTTAGAGACTGCATGAAATATGGAGTTTTCTCTGCATCAATCATCTGCAAAAACATGGTTAACGCCACTGTTTTAATGTAATTTGACCAGCTAAGAAGTGTACAATTACAAAATATCAATACACAAATGCATCAGCAGGTAATTCTCTGCATGCATTATGGAGAGATGGAGTGAATCTGTTAGAGATTGCATGAAATATGGACGTCCTGCCAAGTTGGTTTTGATTTTTCCTCTATAAATGATCCTTCCTTTCTCACAAAAAGAACATTTGTATCTAATTTGACCAGCCGATAACGCTCTGCATGGCAATATCAACGCACAAGCATCAGCAGGCTCCTATAGTGAAGGATTGATGTGTGAAGTGAAGGACATCTACTAAATAAATGCTAATGACGCTGACATTTATCCTGAGGGGCCGTCTGCAGGATGTCTACTTGTTGTTGCACGAAACCAAAACCCCTCACACCACGCTCTGACCTTGTGGAGCTTAATTGCCAATGTTTTTAGCGGTGGTTTGTTCGATTTCTGTGTTTGGCCTTCTGCTGATTGCCGTGGTTTCGAGCACGTCGTTTTAATCAAGCGTCGAGAGGTTTGAGAGGGGACGATGGGCTTTGATTTGATGTGTCGCTCAGGGATGAAAAAACATCCATATAAGGTGCATTTAAAAAGCCTCAGACGTGGGATATGATCTCTCTCTAACTGATCAGGTGGAACGAGGTGTCGCTCAGGGATCAAATACAACCTCTCCGACACAATTAGACGATTAAAATGTGAATATTTGGCACATTTTGAACCCCTCAGACGTGTTTAATACTCCACATATTGACAGAAAATCACACGCGTCTGAAGTGCCCTCTGTAAACTTCAAACCTGCCTGACAACCCAGATATTTTCTTGACTCTAAGACAAAATAAATCAAGTTAATTTAAAGGTGTGATCCCTCTCTAACTGATCAGTTGAACGAGGTGTCGCTCAGTGATCAAATGAAACCTCTCTGACACAATTAGACGATTAAAATGTGAATATTTGGCACATTTTGAACCCCTCAGACGTGTTTTAATAATCAAAATCACATATCGATGCCTCTGAAGACTAGAGACTCCAATCCTGCCCGACAACTCAAAAAGAAATGAAGTTAATCAAAAATGTGACCTCAGGTTGAAATGCCTTTAAAAAAACGCACTGCAAGAATGTGTTTGAAGGCGCTAATCGTGTTAGAAAGAAACCACAGAGAGGAAGAGGAGGAGGAGGAAGAGGGAGGCAAATAATACCCTTCATCGGCCTTAAAGAAAATGCATTTAATTCCACTATAATTGGAGTCTTAAAAGGATTTTTTCTGAGTATTCAATCACTGAAAAATAATTAAAAGATACAAATAAAAGCTTGCAACAAATTCATATTGTATTGTTAGAGGAGGATTTTGTATTTCGTCGATAAAAATGTATTGAAAGCGATTTTAAAACGATTTTTTTCGTCCATTTAACTCCAAAAAATACCTGTTTTTTATTCCTTTTAACAAGTATTCATGTTTTTACTCCTCCAGACTTTCCTGTTCTGATTGTGCGGTGTGAATGACTCTGAGAGGAGGCAGATGGACCTCAGGATTATTTAATGATCGAGGAGAGGTCAGGCGGAGAGGTGTTGGCGGGCGGCTCCTTTCCTTTCACTCAGAACACAAAACCCTCCAGAAGAACAAAAAAAAACCTCGACAACACTTTAAAATCTATGCAATAAAATGTGACCAGAGTTTCAAGACAAATGCACAATTAAAAAACTACATGCATGATATTTTTCATAGGTGTAAGGTATAACAAAAAAAGGCAAATTGGTCAAAACGTTGCAGCAGAATCAGACCAATTTGTAAACTACAAAATAATAATTTAGGGAATGAATCGCAGTGTAAAAATAGTATTTTTATGATTGGAAAAGAGGGGAATAAATCCAAGAATATACTCAAAAGAATTCCACTCACTTATTTGACTAAAGAGGATTAAAATAGGGTAAAAACGTGAAACTCAGAGATGATTCACCTCCTTCTGAACATGCAGAAACTTTGTCCCTGCAGCCAGATGTGCTCGGGGCTCAAGATTCTGGATGTTTCGCTGAATTTAAATTCCCTACATTAATGTGGATATTTCCTGCAAGCACGGTCACATTTAACCCCGTAAGCTTGTGCATAAGCAGCAGAGATGGATAGAAATGAAAGAATATTTTTGCAGCAGCTTCAAACGTGACAAGTTTTCTAAAGCCGATGCTGTAATGCGTGTGTTTTCACGCACCGAAAACAGCACGGAGAATCTGAGATAATTACCCGAATCCATGTCGCGGAGCAGAGCGAACGAATCGATGCAAACAGAGGATTCTTCGAGCTGTATTCCACAGATCATCATGTTTGAAAACACCACCTCCTCCACCTCTGCAGCAGCTCCAAGAAGAAGAAGCAGAAGAAGCAGAAGCAGAAGAAGCGTCTGTCCGGGCGTAGCGCTGCTCCAAAAAAAAGGAAAAAAAGGAAAAAGTTCCCCTGGCTTCGAATGTCCAACAAAAGACGCTAAAAAAAAGCCGCACAGAATAAGAAAAAAGGGGAGAAGAATGTGGGATATGCCCGCCTGATTCTCCGAGCTTTGCAAGAATGTGCAAGAAAGAAGAAGCCCCGCAAACCGAGTCCTTTCAGCGCCTCCAATGAAAAGAGACAGAGGAGGAGGAGGAGGAGGAGGGAGGGGAAGGAGGAGGAGGAGGAGGTGGAGGAAGGGTGGTGGTGGTTTTTTTGCATCATTTAGTTAAGGCTGAGCCCCTCCTTATATTCAGCGGATCAGGAGTCCCCCGATGTCATATCCACCGGTTACTATAGTGACGCCTCCACATGTTGTCGACAGGAAAGATGCCTGGCTAATAGGCTTGTGGGTTCGAGGGGGTTTGGAGTGAATGGACGCCGAGCTAGACACTCATTTGTTGAGCTACCGGGGGTCTCTGTGTGAATTTGCAGTTTTTTCTCAGGCTCTCCTTTTTCCTCCGAGCAGAATGAGAGGAGAAGCCTTTCTGTCGCTCGTTGCTTTCACTCGAATGAGAGGTGCAGCGCTGCAGAAAGATGTAATGATGATGAGAAGCAAGCTACATGTCCACGTTCATCACTCTGGGGCTATTTATTTATCTAAAAGAAGACCATTAGACACTTGAAATGGCAAAATTGTGATCGTTTTTCAACATGGGCTACATTTACAACCAATTTCTGTGATTTTTGGTATTTAATGATATGTTTCTGACTGTAGGGGAAGTCACATTAACCATTAAGACTTATTCAGAGCTTTTATGTGTCGTTTTAACCAGAAAATGTTAAAATGTGGGGCTTATTAGAAGGCATGTGGGACCCTAAACCACACTCATACCAATACTACTCTTCTATTATAGCAGAATTTGTTATTTACATAGGTAAGTATTTATATTTTAATGCTCAGATATGGTAAAAAGAAGCTTCTGACTAATTCCTGATGTCTGAATTTGTACATACAAGGTCAAAAATGTATGATTTGACACCAAGATGATTTGTTAAAGTGATGTTATGCCCAAAGAAATTACATTTCCTAAATTGATGTGCCAGTTTAAGGATTACCCTTGTATATGTAATTATCCGCAGCACTAACAGAAGCTTTAAACTGAAGAAAAGCTGCATTCAGGGACACTGGGTGCAAAAAAAACTTATATATAAAAGGCGCAAAATCTTTTCTGTGCAGGAATAAAGAAAAAGGGAGAAGGGAAATTGCAAGTTTAACAAGTTTTTCGGATAAAATCTCTCCTAATTAGCAATCAGGCTTGAACAAAAACACCTAAAAACCCCAACAGCTGCACTTAGCAGGGAGAGAGGCAGAGAGGGGGATTATGGAGAGAAAGGGAGTAAGAAAGGGAGAAAGGGGCGGTGAACAGAGGAGAACGGGGGTCCTGTCAAATGCAGATGACGAGTCCTAGAGGAGGGGGGGGGGCTCTCCAGTTTATTTTTTCCATTCAGAGAGCACCCCCCCCCCCCCCCTCTATTGTCCCTCTGTGTGACAGCTGGAGTTGGCAATGTGGAGACGAGAACAAAAAGCAGCAAATCTGAAGCAGAATCAGGTCGAAAAACATCAGATTCAGAGACAAGCGGCTTGTGGACGCTGTGGTTTGTTCGATCTCTGTGTTTGGCCTTCTGCTGATTGCCGTGGTTTCGAGCACGTCGTTTTAAGCAAGCGTCGAGAGGTTAGGTTTGATGTGTCGCTCAGGGATCAAATGATCAATATGCATCCATATAAGGTGCATTTAAAACCCCTCAGACGTGAAACCCAGATATGTTCTTGACTTGAGAGAAATAAATCAAGGTAATTAGGGATATGATCTCTCTCTAACTGATGAGGTTGAACGAGGTGTCGCTCAGGGATCAAATGCATCCTCTCCGACACAATTACACGATTAAAATGTGAATATTTGGCACATTTAAAACCCCTCAGACGTGTTTAATACTCCACATATTGACAGAAAATCACACGTCTCTGAAGTGCCCTCTATAGACTTCAAACCTGCATGACAACCCAGATATTTGATTGTCTCTAAAAACGTAATAGGTGCTGCAATCGCTCCTAAATCTGTCACTTGCTCTAAAAGTTGATGAACGTGCATTGTTCCTTCTTAAATAAACACAAGGACAGGTTTGCTTCTGTGGATAATAACGTATAGATGAATAAAGCACATTGTTTGGCCTTAGATGGAGCAGGAAGCGGTTATTTTGCTAATAAAGTACATTTCAAATTGTGAGGATATTTGGGAGTTTTGTTGCATGACAATAAAACCCTTGAATCTTGAATTAGAACCCCTCAAACCTGCCGGAAACTCTTAAATATAAGGGGAATGATGAGGGCTTTTGGGGGGCTTTCTGTTCCCCTGGAGGAGGACACTTCGTCATGCTTCCTGCACACTTCCTTTGTCATTCATCAGGAATGATCCAGAATACACGTGCAGTTTTTTCGCCTATCAAACATGCATGGTGCAAAAACCACCAGACATTTATCTTGCAGCGTTCAACTCGAGAAGGAGTCGGATGAAATGCTCGCTGTAGCACGAGTCTTTTATCCTGAGTTCCTCCACAGAATATCAGCCCTGCATTAAGTGGAGCATACGATGATATCTGTCCTGCTGTGCGATGATCTCTGCTCACTCTTCTCCTCATCAGACCCTCCACCTGGCAGAGAATCTGAACTGCTACCATCTAATGGGGATTGACTAAAGTCAGCCTGACGCATCCTTTGTGCTCCAGTCAGTCCTCTCAGTAAACACAGAGCCAATCCAGATCAGATGCACGCTGAGGCTCTTTGAGCATCTCTCACTGATTGTGCTGTTATGTTCCATGTTTGTTGTTTGTTTCTCATGTATTGTGTCTTGATATTTGTTTATGTTGATGTTACACATGGAGCTGCTGTGATGCAAGGAGCATTTCAGACTTGATCTGAGCATTCAAGTATTATCCTATCGTATATCTAAACCCACCGTGCACAGGAAGGGGTTTCCCTGACAAAAGTAGCACCAACTCCACCTAAGTACATTTTTCTGGTATCAGTACTTTACTCCACTACTTATTTTTCTGACCACTTCTTACTTTCTACTTCTTACATTTTGAACCCAAATACCTGTACTTTCTACTTCTTACATTTTTGAACACAAATACCTGTACTTTCTACTTCTTACATGTTGAACCCAAATACCTGTACTTTCTACTTCTTCCATGTTCCAAACAGGCTGGTTCCTTTAGTTTGAATGTGTGTTTGGTGGCGTGATCATTATTATTTAGAGTCATTGCGTGCCTATTGATTTGAACACGATCCGTGTATCCATCATTTCCTGGTCTTCTCTAAAGAAGAGGGACCAATGAAAACGTTGTAAATGTTGCCGTTGTTCAGCATGGAAACATTCATTAGCTAACAATGACATTATTGTTCTATTAATATAAAGGGAGGTCAGGTACTCTTTAAAACAGCTGCTAGTTATGGGTACTTTTTACTGAAGGACATTTCAAAGCCTCTTTACTTTTACTTGAGTAAAGAAGTTTAGTCAGTACTTCTACCAGAGTATTTTGAAACACGAGTATCTGTACTTCTACTTGAGTAAAGCATGTGTGGACTTTTGCCATCTCTGCCTCCCTCCATTTTAACACATCTCACTTCCTGCAGAGTGCTAATGGTCCTCATAGCGGGGGGGGCATCGATTCATCTGCACAGAAACTGGAAGCAGTGAGGTCACTTGTTATGGTCACTGCCGATATGTGTGTGTGTGTGTGTGTGTGTTCCTGCACTAAAGCACTTCCTCGGGGGTTTTGAACAGTCCTCCTGTTTGCCTCTGTGACATATTTCTAATAAAAAAGATGGAAAACTGGCGAGTGTGTTTAAATAACGGGGGGAAGAAGTACGCTGCACTTCACCGAGTGAATGTTAAACAAATGTCAGGAGTGTGTGAGCTGTGAAAAGGTGTGTGTTTGCACAACATATTAACGTTCATTTCCCTACGTGTGCATCTCAAATACACATGCATATGGCTTCTTATTGCAAAATGCATGCATCGGAGTGTGTGTACCTGCCAGCGTGGACACAGATAAGTCTTAGAAACAGTAATATATATCTAAACACACACACACACACACACACCACACACACACACACACACACACACACACACACACACACACACACACACACTGATCAGTGTAATGAGATCAGTGAGAGGATAATGCTGTTTCTCTGCGCTGTACAGAGAGCAGCAGCTGTAATGTGTACCTGCAGAACTAACCAACGTGTGATATCGTTACAGCAGAAATTATATATATATATATATAGAGTTGGGATTTTTTCGGCTCGGCTCTTTGAAACTGGGTGCAATAAATTATTCATAATAATATCTTGTGCTGCAGCTCCATTTGGGGAGGTGTTGGAGGATTAGTAATGCAGAGACAGAGATGTATGCACACATTTCAGCACAGAAACAGCTGTTATTGTTATTAGAGGATGCATGTAGGAGAAAAGGATTTAACATAATCTGGGTTTTAAATGCTTGTGTTTGCGGAGAACGTCGCACATTTTAATTCTGCCTGCCAGTCGTGAAACAACACTTATCTTTAAAGGTGATGCCTCGAACAAACTCACTTTTAAACATCACTTAAGTACGGTGTGCGAAACCTAAAAGCTCTGGGCCGTTAAAGCGAGTTTGAACCTGTGGGCCACCGTACTTAAGTAAAGTGGATTTCTTAAATGCATCGTGTGAGAGAGAGATGTTCAATCTCTTGTTTTTTTACTCGAAAACATAAGAATTGCTTTCCAGCCGTTCAGAGCCTGTGTGTGTGTGTGTGTGTGTGTGTATGTGTGTGTCACTCTGCTGTGTTCCCCAGATGTTCAAATAGGTCTCTCTCTCTCTCTCTCTCTCTCTCCTCTCTCTCTCTCTCTCTCTCTCCTCTCTCTCTCTCTCTCTCTCTCTCTCTCTCTCTCTCTCTCTCTCTCTCTCTCTCTCTCTCTCTCTCTCTCTCTCTCTCTCTCTCTCTCTCTCTCTCTGCCCATGCCAAGTGGTTCAAAGCAGCAAACATCAAGGTAAATGCTACGCCTGTCATCTCGACTATATTTAAAGCAAAGAGGCAAACACACACACACACACACACACACACACACACACAGTAAACACACACACACATGCACAACAACGTGCACTTCAAACACAAACAGCGCTGTGATATGCTGCTGTAATCTATGAGGATGACAACGTTTAGGGTCAATGATGTCTTTATATGAAGCTTAAAGAGAGTACTATGATTTATGATGTAATAATAATAAGAACAATGAAGCGCTTTGAAGTGCTCTAAGACACTTCAAAGATATTAGAACAAGAGAAATACAAAATACAAATTAAAACATAGAAATTAAAAATGAGATATTACATATAACAGGAATAATCAGGATTAATAATAAGACGTGAGAGACAGACAGGTGAGAGAGAGACAGGTGAGAGACAGGTGAGAGAGGTGAGAGAGAGACAGGTAAGAGAGACAGGTAAGAGAGACAGGTGAGAGAGACATGTGAGAGACAAACAGGTGAGAGAGAGACAGGTGAGAGAGAGACAGGTGAGAGACAGGTGAGAGACCGGTGAGAGAGAGACAGGTGAGAGAGACATGTGAGAGACAAACAGGTGAGAGACAGGTGAGAGAGAGACAGGTGAGAGAGACAGGTGAGAGAGAGACAGGTGAGAGAGACAGGTGAGAGAGACAGGTGAGAGAGACAGGTGAGAGACAAACAGGTGAGAGACAGGTGAGAGACAGGTGAGAGACAGGTGAGAAAGACAGGTGAGAGAGACAGGTGAGAGACAAACAGGTGAGAGACAGATTAGAAACAGGTGAGAGACAGGTGAGAGACAGGTGAGAGACAGGTGAGAAAGACAGGTGAGAGAGACAGGTGAGAGACAAACAGGTGAGAGACAGATTACAATATCTTACAATAAGACGTAACCAGATGACTGTAACACTAGCAGGACTACACTACATTTGAAACACCTTTTCCTGTATCCCATTACATGAAATCAGTGACTCCCAAAACCTGCTGATGTCCTCTATCAAGACGACTCTATATCTCCCTTCAGGTGTTCAGAGTTCACTGTCAGTCTGCAAAAGCCCACCTCTGAATACTCTGTTGTTCTGCCTCCACTCATGTGTGACGTGATGTATTGTCTCCCCCTTCTTTCAAAATTAATTGCAGTTTTATCTCCCCCCTAGATAATAGAAAAGAGACGCCAGGCGGGAACATAACAGTCTAAAAAAGCAGAGTGGATTCAATTCAAACAAAACAATTAAATCCGCCGTGTTTTCCTCTCCGTTATCTCAACAGAAAGCCTACCTGTCGACGCGTGGTGCTGTTGTGTTTCAGCCAATCAGGACGCTTTATTTAGCAAACCTACAGTATCATAGCAACCCTCACCCAAAATTAATTAAACCATAAAAAGTGACCCGTCATTTATGCTAATCTGAACGTCCTTATGGTCGATTTTACTCTCATTTTTTAATTGAAACTTTGAAACTAACTTGGTTTTTTATTAATTTTGTCACTTTAGCAAACATTATCCCTGTCAGACGTGTTGGTATTGTAGACAGAGTCAACTAAAACCAGTTGGGAATTAAGAAAAGTGTCAATCATCTTAACTTTCTCAAACATAGCTGACGGCTTTGTCTTTGCTAATCCAGAATTAGAAAGGACTTTAAAGTTTTAAAGAGGCTTTTGGGGTTTCGGGACATCACTATGTTCTCATTTTCGTTTAAAGAGGCCCTACTTTATTCTGCTTTTTGTGTCTTTCCCTCTCCTTTAGTGTGCTCTATAGGTTTTAGTGCATGTAAATGGTCTGGTGAGGCTCCTTTGTTACATTCTGAGACATCACTATGAAACACTCAAGCTCCTATTGGCTAGCGCTCCAACCAATCCCCCAGGAAGTGCGCTGGACTCTGAGGAAAATATTCGTTGTGGCCAAACGGCGGTACTACAACTTTCGGATCAGTCCGTGACGTCCCTGGGCCCAGAAAGACTTTTTCCCATTGACTAACATGGGGGAAGAGACGTCTGTAAATCGGTGGATACTTTTTTTTAAACTAAATAAAGTACCCAGTATGAACTATCTGATAGCCCTTATTAGAATCATTCGGTCCTTAGAGTTGTAAAATGCACTAAAAGCCGAATCTAGATTTATTTTCTCTCTCCATTCATTCTACTGAGCCTAGAGTGGGAGCTCGGGGGACGGGGCTTAATGACAGGAGGCGGGGCTTAAGGGGCGCATGCTCTGTGAGTGCACATACGGGGTGTTTCTCAATGTCGAGGAAGGCTGCTCCAGAGCCACTATTTCAAGCATGCTACGTCATCGAGTGCCGCCGAAGGACTGTTCCAATGTCCAGCATACCTGGAATTCTACCGAGCCCGGCGTACTTCGTAGCGAGAAATTTCGAGGCTGCACATGTGTAGACTCCGCGGTCTTAAAATCCCCACAATGCTTTGCGCACGGACCAATTTCCCAAAATCTGTGGGGGAAAATGTAAGGCGGGGCCTCTCATATGACGCACACCTGCACACTTGCTCGCCTGTTCCACTCTTCGTTTTCCGAATGCCAGGAAGGATTCTTGCCTCACTTCTGAAGCAAGTGACTCGGAAGACATGTGCTACCAAGCAAGCGTACTCGACATTGAGAAACACCAACGGGTTCTTCGGCTCTGACAGCTAGGCATGATGGGTAATCTGTGACGTTAGACTCATTCCTTCATGTTTCAGAGCTGGCTTCAATCTAAAGGTATACTAGGCAAAGGAGACATTATCAAAATGGTGAGTTCTTTAAACTAGGAGATGTACCAACATGTTATACACTGGAGCAGGAATGAGTCCTTAACTCCAGAAATGAGTTAACATTTTACCACTCAATGTTTTTTGTCGATTAAAGCTGGAGTACTTATGAAGGATAAAAACGTGGACTTTCTGTTAAACAACTTGAGTAAACATTTTATTCATAAGTGTAAATATTTGAAAGCTAAACCTCATATCAACGGATGGAAGAATGACGTTTTTGCAAAATCGCTCCAAAACATAACGGACAAAAACGCCCAGAAACCTTTCTCATTATTGGACTTATTTATGTTGCTTAGGACCCGCACACATGTTGTTGGTATGGTTGCACTGTATCTACACCAAGTTACATGTTTGACTGTTACAATGAGCCCTGATGGTTTGTCAAATAATTGTCATTAAAATTAAAATAAATTAATAAGATAAAATACAAAAAAGACTCATTCCTGCACCTCTCTATTAGCACGGCTCGTACATTTGGACGCCTGCCACCCACAATCCGGTATTCTTGTGTTTGTGCCAAGCTACCCCCTAAGTACACACACACACACACCACACACACACACACACACACACACCACACACACACACACACACACCACACACACACCACACACACACACACCACACACACACACACACACACAACACACACACACACACACACACACACACACACACACACACACCACACACACACACACACACCTCTCCCCATGGGCATACGCCGGCACATTGTTGTCATGGTGACACCGGGGTAAAAAAAATGTCTAATGGAGACGCTGATGTGAATTCATGCGACCTTTAGCCTCCTGTGGCTCCACATGTTCATCTTCACTTAAAGAAGCTGCAGATGATCAGCTGCTCGTCCAATCAGGTGTGAGCATTAAGGTTTATTATCGTTTAGTCCAAACAACAACAATTAGCACTGAGCTCCTGATTAGTGTATATCAGTATGTAGTGTCTCTACTTTAAAGAGTCCTCTCCTGCTGATGTTCAGGTGTATATCAGTATGTAGTGTCTCTACTTTAAAGAGTCCTCTCCTGCTGATGTTCAGGTGTATATCAGTATGTAGTGTCTCTACTTTAAAGAGTCCTCTCCTGCTGATGTTCAGGTGTATATCAGTATGTAGTGTCTCTACTTTAAAGAGTCCTCTCCTGCTGATGTTCAGGTGTATATCAGTATGTAGTGTCTCTACTTTAAATAGTCCTCTCCTGCTGATGTTCAGGTGTATATCAGTATGTAGTGTCTCTACTTTAAAGAGTCCTCTCCTGCTGATGTTCAGGTGTATATCAGTATGTAGTGTCTCTACTTTAAAGAGTCCTCTCCTGCTGATGTTCAGTTGTATATCAGTATGTAGTATCTCTACTTTAAAGAGTCCTCTCCTGCTGATGTTCAGGTGTATATCAGTATGTAGGGTCTCTACTTTAAAGAGTCCTTTCCTGCTGATGTTCAGGTGTATATCAGAACATATTTTAGCCTTTAGAGACCATTTACATGCACTAAAACCTTGGAGGTTTGTTTCTAAAATCACTAAAAATCCAATGGTTAAATACAGTACTGTGTGTTTGCCTCCGACGGCTGATCAGAAATTGAAACGGCAGATTTAATTATGATTTATGTTTTTGACGGCTCTGTAACGTGATGATACATCGACGGCTCATTACTGTAAATGCATATAATCAATCAGGCCCTATTTCCACCAACAAACATAATTACACTTTCCCCCTCCTCCTCTTTCAAAGGGAATAAAGCAATGAGTGGAGACTGACATGTGATCTAGGACCTGAATGCAGAGATCCCTTTTTCCTTTTGTCGCTCCTAACAATGAAATGTTATTCTTTCTATTAGTTCACGATGTGACGAGCGATGAAAAATTACAGATTTCTTTGTGTTTTTCGCCCTAAATTACAGAGATAAGCCCAGGAGTGGGAGTCGTTTAGTTCGAGACAATCAGATAACATGTGCTTTTCGTGATTTCTGTCAGAGATGCTGTTGTTGTGCATGTTTGCTACTTCTCTTAAAGTGGTTTTTAGCGTCTGTTTCTGAGCAGGTAATCCTATGTTTGTCCTTCTGCATCTCTGCATTCAGCGCTAACCCTCGACATGATGCTTGAGACTGTAAGTAAGCATGTTAGCAGCGCCTCTCCAGCTCACGATCACATGTTTGATCTCCGCTGCTTCTGACATGCCACTGCTGCAATGATTGAATCATATACTGTAATAGGATGAAAGACGACGTATATACAATATATATATATATATATATCGCGGAAGATGCATTAAAAAGACTGCAGTTCACGGGTAAAGGGCCGTATTAGAGTGTCAGTTATTAAAAGACATTGGGTTGAATAAGATAGCATTCAGGTAATTGATACATTTGGGATTTTTATTTTCTCCTATTAAAGAGGCCCTATTCTGCTTTTTGTGGTTGTCCCTCCCTCATAGTGTGTTCTATAGGTTTCAGTGCATGTAAATGGTCTTCTAAGGATGATTTAACAGGTTTTTTTTTTAATTATTTGGACGCCTGATCCTAGTTTTGGTTTCATGTTTTATATTGAAATGCTTTTCCTTGTCGTGTTTTGTCTTCCTTAAAGCCCTATTCTGCTTTTTGTGCTGTTCCATCTCCTTTTATAGGATTTAGTGCATGTAAATGGTCTGCAAAGTCTCCTTTTTTACTTTCTGATCACTACGACACACTCAACAAGAGCTTTTTGAACATTAAAGCTTGGAAACTCTCAGTTGAACTTATTTCGAAGTCTACCCCCCCATATTTGACATTTCAATATTTAGCGCCACGTCTAAATAGTACCAACCGATTACAGTACACAGAACCATCAGAGACCCTAAAGACACTCATTTCATGCTTTATGGTCAAGGTCATCCCATAAAAGACCATAAACATCTCATCAGGCGATGGAGTTGACCTTCCCATGCAGAAAGTAACCAGCAGTTACAGCAGGGATCCACAATTACACTCAATTAAAGTCAATAAAAGATGATGTGACAGTTGATTGGATTTAATTAGCTGAGAGCAAAGTGGTTTCCGGGTTCTGCGCTCGCTGAGAAATCATTAATAAGCTTTTCATCTGACTCAAAATGTAGTGTTTGATAAAAGGACAGCTAAATAATACATCAAGATGTCCTACAGTATATGTGTTAAATATGTTAAATAATACACATTTTAATATAGATAATACCTGTTAGGTTAGAGTTCTTAAAGATCTGTCTTGTACAATAATTGGAAATACGGTGTCGATCTTTGTAGAAATATTTCCGAAACAAGTTCGTTAAACCCGAGAATGAGTCAGCATTTTAGAACTTTTGGTCCCTCTGTGTGGAAGTCAATGGTTTTCTGAATGTGTTTTTGGTTGTCGTCGTGAAATAAGGTCTGTTGTTAACTAGATCTTAATTCTACGTCAGTAAATACCCCATTATGTGGATTTAAAAACGGCGATTGTGAATCAAAATTCGACTACTAAATGGGCCACAATTTAGTAGGGAACGTAGTTATATCAAATGATATCACAATATGAAAGATAGGGGTTAATTAGACTGAAATATAATCAATTAAATCCCAAGAAAT
Organism: Dissostichus eleginoides; assembly: GCA_031216635.1. Taxonomy (NCBI): domain Eukaryota; kingdom Metazoa; phylum Chordata; class Actinopteri; order Perciformes; family Nototheniidae; genus Dissostichus; species Dissostichus eleginoides. The sequence goes on from CM062285.1 coordinate 22,094,379, forward strand.
GCATTGATTTCCCCTTTTTTTTAAAGCATATGATTCACTTCTCAGCAATCCTACAAGTGTTTTTTGAACGATGTTAATGTGGCATTAGCAGTGGGATTGGGGGTATAATGGGGGGGTTTGTCCACAGCTGGATGGCATGGCGGAGGTTTTAAATGTCAGCGTTGAAGGGGGATGCCATTTGTCCTGAAGAGAGGCATGCTGGGAGCTTGGCAGCGGGGGTGATCCGGATTCAGAGCCTCACCTTCTGGTATTTATCAGCCGCTACTCGCATAAAACGCATCTGGCACCTTCGCAGGAACAACAGCAGGAGAAAAGCAGCGCTGCAGGGCCCGTTGTAATCGATTTAACGTCAGGAAAACTGGCATTTGTCAGAGTTTATTTAGTCTGAAGTATCTGTAGGTGTTTAGTTGTTGAACTGCAGTAGTATAGAGGGGGGCAGTGATGGCGTATTTGTGTAAAACAACCATGAAGTTAGCCTTGCAAGGGCTACCACGACAAAAAGCTAATTACGCACCTTTGAGCGCCTTTGTTAGCAATCTGCCGTTTTTAATTCCACCACTTACTGACGTATTTTATGTCGAATAACAACTTTTTAATATCTGTTCAGCTTGTGTTAACCTCAGACCTTATTGCAGGCTAACAACTGAAATGGCGACTGTATTCAGCTGCAGCTAGCTCGCAAATTGTACAGATGTTAGCGCCTACGTTACCAACTGCTACCTTATTTCAGGCTAACAACCAAAAACACATTCAAAGAAACCATTGACTTTGAGACCAGGGGACAGGAAGTGCTAAAATGCTAAATCATTTGAGCATTTTTAGGAATCCTGACCCACTACATACGGCTAGAATTTAGCACAGAAATGCTAATCCGTCCTACACCAAGAAGAGTAGAGTTCACTGAGGTGAGAAAGGAAGGGAAGCACTGAGTCTCTGGATGCAAGTGTCATCATTTCTTATTAAAATATGCCAAGCGGGTCAACCGGCACCGCCAAGGACGTCATTGGAGCTTTTAAGTGTCCTTTAAGAGGAGGTAGAAGTATCCAAAATATATAACAGGGTATATGCAGGAATCCTGAAGTCAAATGTAAAACCTTTTAAGACCCTTTCCATACATTTTAAGACCTCATCGCCACTTTGAGTTTTAACCGGTTACCTTGGCGACACACTTTACCTCACATTGACTATATTCAGTATTGATTGTCCTTCCTCCTTATCTTCCAACCATTTGGACGCAAACTTGCATTTCCCCATAACGATGTTGTTTAACAACCGGCGTAAACGGACCTTCGCGCGCTATCAGCGTTTCCGCCAGCGGGGCGTCTTGCCGTCATTTGACGCCCTTATTCAGCTCGGGACGCCCTGAACTCGAGCCGAGGGCGTCCAAAAATATTAATAATTCGAGAGAAGATCGAGAGTTTTTATCGCTTGAAATAACGAAAAGGACAAGGACATCCCTCTTTTCGTTTCCCCGACATCGGCGGTGCCTGCTACTGGACAACACGGAACGTGCGTGATTTGGACGCGATGAGCGGTGCCAGTGGAGCACCAGAGCCTCGCAGCGGCGAAACTGAGGCTCCGTGGTAAACTGTGGTAACATGAAGAGCCGTTTGGGAGTCGAAACAGCCGGCGCTTTAAGAGAGCCGAGCCAAATGATCCGGCTCACTAACGTAAAAAGACAGTATCTATAAGGGACAGCTCAAGTCAAAATTCAAGCACCCCCCCCCCCCCCCCTCTCGGGGTGGACGCCCTCTCAGCCCTGGTCTGGCGGAAACACTGCGCGCTATCAGTCAGTGAGCGTGCGATGTCCTGTTCAGATGACGTCACATCCAACGGGATGCCATAAATAAACTACACAGAATCACACTACACACCTACGCAATAATTACATTCAGGCACACTGTAGAATACAACCTCTTTGGACAATTGATATACTTATTGAAAACAAGCTACAAAATGTAATACCTTGGAAGATGCCGTTTAATACTTTTTAATGGCCTTAATTTTCGCTAAATTGATTTATCAACTTGTAATACTTTTTCAGACCCCGAGGACCCCCTGAAGAAGGAGAACCAAAAGCTTTGAAACAACAGCGCTAACCCTGAGTTACTGTGAGAAATGAAGGGAGTTACTGAATGGAAACGGCACATGTTGATGTGTAGATAAGGCCTTGAGTTCATTTCCAAGAAGAGACGAGGAAACATTTCTAAGAAAAGGTTCGAGGACTTGCCCTTCAACACCACTGTCACCTGCACACCTCAGTTTAACAAAGGCAGCGCTACATAAAAGAAGCGAAAGGTAGCAGAGTAAACATTTTACATCCTGACACCCGTAGCCGGGGGAAAGCACATGTCACGATGTATGGAAAAGGCAAATACCAAGCTGCATGGCATGCTATCAGAGGCATTTCTGCAGTGCAAAGGTCATGTGATGGTAAAAGGTTGCGGATTGAGGCAGTCTCCAGTGTTTCTGCACAGTGGGGCTCTCCAACATGACATTTCACATCCAGATCTGCCACAGTAATGGCATTTTAGCCACTTTTAAAGCAGCCAGATTGGCCTCCTTTCCTCCTGCACAGTTGAAATGTTTTATAGGCGGCAATTTCTTCGTCGTTTGGCTTTATCACGCCGTCCGACGGAGATTGGATGTCAACGTGGAAGAGGCAATTGATGTCGAATTGATTTTATACACACATATGCACTAAGGATGGGAAGTACGCCAAGCCAAAGTCACTTTCTGACACTTAAAGGAGAATATTAACATAAAAATTCTCATCTTGTTACTTGAAAACGCACCGTGGGGAAATATGTTTTGAAGTAAAGCATATACCCGAGCTGTTTCAAGATCAATTTGTACAACTCTTATCATACTTATTTATATTATATATATATATATATATTTCTGTCAGCTCTCTCTGGTAGGAAATGGTCAGGGCGCTTTTCCTTTGAAGTCGCTCTGAAATGATTTGTCCCGAGGAATTGCATCGCTGATGGTTGCACATGGTGTTTGTTGTTAAGTGCTATACAGTATGTGCTTTGTTAGATTAAAGGAAAAGCGGGGAAAAAATGCACTGATGTTCTCCGACTCCGACAACCCTGATGTGAAAAATGGGGGAATAAATATTTATGTGAAATTGTGTTTTCCGCCAAAACAAAATGCAAATTTAATGTGATCACGCCTGAAGCATTAAGTTTGCTTTGTGTTTTACTTTCTAAAATTAAAATGATGATAAGGTAGGGGACAATCAACCCAATACTGTGGCTTTGTGGGTAATGGATTACATGTAATGAGTGATCAGGATACAAAAAAAGGTAACTGTATTCCCCTACAGGGACAAACACAGGGATTTTAGCCTTTGCAGACCATTTACATGCACTAAAACCTTCATATAACACACTACAGGAGAGGGAAACCCCTAAAATGGCCTCTATAAGGGAAGCAAGACAGTATATTGGACACAGATGTTACCGTGCATTAATTATGGCACAGTATATATCGAAAGAAAGTGAAGGTCCGTTATTAGATGTGACCTTTCTGTGAGATGAGTTTTTCCTCTTTAGACTGACTGATTGCCTCATGACGGGATAATAAACGGATATGAGCAATAGTGTAGAGATTAAAACCAACATTATGCACTATAGACACACAGACTGGCCTTACTGTACCCATTTACATTCACACACACACACCAGAAATGATGGAGTGGACGTAACGACATGAGTCAGATGTCAAACTGGTCATAGAAAATGACCAGCTCTCTCTCACACACACACACACACACACACACACACACACACACACAACACACACACACACACACACACCACACACACACACACACACACAACACACCACACACACACACACACACACACCACACACACACACACACACAACACACACAACCACACACAACACACACACACACACACTTAGTGGTTGAATAATCAGTTGACATGCAATGTTTAAAGAGAACCTCTCCACATTTGAGTTATCTCCACCATGCTGTCAAAATGTCAATGAATCTCAATTTAACCGCCGATTATCATCACAGATAATATAATACATATAAGCGTAATGTGGAGATGGAGGCGTGTGGCGCAGTGGGTTAGTGCGTTGGTGTTGGGATCAGGGGAGCACAGGTTCAAACCCCACTGCAGTCAGCATGTCGTTGTGTCCCTGAGACACTTCACCCCAAAGTGCTCCTGTGGGGATTGCCCACAGTATTGAGTATGTAAGTCGCTTTTGGATAAAAGCGTCTAACATGTAATAATAATAATATTTTTCCGCATCCATATCGCCGTGTAATCGGAAATCTGGGAATACTTAAACATTGGTTCTTTACAGGTGTGCAGTTCAAGGCATTAGGCAATGTAAGTGTTAATTAAGCAGGTTTATGGGGGGGAGGTTTGACTCTATTTACTAAGCTTGGAGCTTTGTTGTCTCAGAAATCAATGTTATATATTTTTGTTCATTTCATTTTAAATCCACAGGACAGCTTCTGCTAATTCACATCAGTGCGAATCTTTATCAGCGAATCATTTTTACCTTCTTATGACACGTCTGTTTGAATACTACATTCTGATTGGTCGATTTGGACTTTCTGACGGTCTGTTAATTTTCTCGCTAACAGGCTGTTGCTAAGGAGAACAGACCGTTGCTAAAGGAGGATCCAAGGGGTCTATGTGCAGTCATATCAATCCGCAGCAAAAAGTCCAGTCAATTTTAACGTCCACTGTGGACAACAAATATGACTTTCCTTCATCAGAAAACACCGTGGAGTACTTTTTGATTATGTTCATTTTTCTATTTGTGGAGAGCAAAATACTTTGGATTCATTTTGGCTAAATTGTTCCTAAACCATAGGACAGACTAGCCCCTCCCCTTTCTTAAAAACCTCTCAATGAGCCTCCTTTTTACGCCTTGCTGTGTCAAAAATAAAGACACATTTCCCATGAATTTCTTTCCACTTCACTTCTTCTTTCCCCCCCCCTTTCTCACACATTTACAGGACGCACAAACTGCTGTGAGACGACCTCCATTTCCACATCTCCCACTCAGCTGTTAATAAGAAATACATTGCTCAAACCCGCCCAATACATTATGCAGAAATGTTGTATTTTCCTGCGATCCATCGAGGAGTAGATATTGCTCGACCCATTGATTGATGTCTCCTTCCCCCACTTTGACATTTGCTTATCCTCGTAGCGCTATATCGACATCTTCTATCTGGACATCTTGCTAAGCTGTTTTGTCATTTGTCACCTCTTAAATAAAAATGGGGGGGGGGAGGTGTCAGAGATAAGACTTAACGATAGCGACCGCATTGAAGGGAATAGTGTCTTTGAAAAGCTTAATTTCCCTCCACTGATATACATATTTATATTTTTTACTTTTATGTATGCCCACGAATCAAGTCAAATTCCTCCTACGTGTCAATGGTAATAAACCCGTTTCTGAGAGCTTGCTTTTTGGTTTAACACCTTTTAAAGTAATGTATTTGAAGAGCCCACTTCACAAGCTCTCCTGAAAAGCCACTATTTTACCTGCGATCACACACATTCACATTAGAGCTAATAAAACGCCCTCTGAGCGAAATTTGATTTATTTATCGTACAGTTTCCTCCGACATGCATTTCTAAAAGCACAGTCTGGCGTAGATTTTCTCTCCCCATGAGGTGGAAGACAAATCTTTCCCTCCCCCTCTTCCTGGCTCCTGCAGAGAGGCTATTATTACAGCTAATTATCTACAAATAGGCCCGATATGACAAAAAACACAACCCTCTGTACCCGCGCAGGAATACAGTCTGAGTGCGAATAAAAGGAGGCGAGGCAGACAAAGAAGACGGGACAAAAAGTCACCGAAATAATGGCGACGATGGTGATGAAGACACAATGAGATGAGAGAGCTAAAAGAGATATATAAGTGGGAGGCAGATGGGCGAAGAAAGGCAGTGACACCAAAAGAGAGACGGGAAAATGATCTGTGGTGTTTCCAATAGCAACTGTCCAACGGGATAACGTGATCGGGACACAAAAAGAAACTGTATTCGTAAAAGAAAAAGATGTAATCAGATTACTGTTGCCCTTCTAAACATTGGGGATTACTAGCAGTGTGAACAGACCTGTTAAAATTAAGATAGATTTCACACTGAGCCAAATCATCTGGTGGCAACAGGGAGCCAAAGGTTATTCAAATAAGCTTTTAAAGGGTAAAAAAACGAAGAAATGTCACTTTAAAATACACTGAAAGGAAGGCAAACCATAGTCATGTCAGGTAATGTGAAAAGACCTCATATATTATAGGTTTGTTTTTTCAGTGTAACCCTCTAAAGCACATCCATTTAGCTCCCAGCATGCATCATGATCAGACTCTGTCTCATTTCCATAGAGAAACTCACTTAGCGGGCGATGACGCTTCAATGGGTGCTTGATTAGATCCTCTCCGCTGATACATATGAATATTTATCAGTGTTCAATGAAAACACGTTCACTCTGCTTTCATGTGGATCTTCCTGAGTGTCCTGCTCTTAATTCATCCGGGGGAAATATGTCAGAGGAGCATTAACTCTCCACATAATCTGTGTTATTGTCCCTGAAACACTTCCTTTAAATTACACAGAACAGCAGTGTGTTGTGTTGGGTTTTATTTGCCATGGAAACGTAAAGGACTTAAGAGTGAAGGGTAATCAAAGGAAAACACTTGAACAGGTGTGTGTGTGCGTGCGTGCGTGCGTGCGTGCGTGCGTGCGTGCGTGCGTGCGTGCGTGCGTGCGTGCGTGCGTGCGTTTGTGCGTGCGTGTGTTTTCTGCTTCAGATTAGTGTTTGGCTGCAGGTTTGATGCCAAGACAAGGTGGATCAGAGAGGCTTAACGTAGAGAAATACCCCCAAAAAAGCCACGTTAATACGTCCAGTTTTTGAAATGGATGGTTGCATAAGAATATCTCACTGCAAAATAATTGTTTTGGTTGATATTTGGAACTTATTCTTTATTTTTTTCAATCAAAGTGTTCAATTTAAGGGCACTGTTATGCTTCCCCCCCCCTTTTAGTAGGTTTTAGTGCTTTCAAATGGTCTGCAAAGGCTACACACTGGGTGTTTAACTGTATGACAAAAACAGCAGTGTGTTGTTGTGTTTTAATTGCCATGGAAACATAAAGGACTTGTATATAAGAGTGAAGGGTAATCAAAGGGAAACACTTGAAAAGGTATGTGTGTGTTTTCTGCTTCAGATCAGTGTTTGGCTGCAGGTTTGATGCCAAACAACGCTTAAAGTGTAGGAACACACCCCCAAAAAAGGCTTTCTATCACGTTAATACGTCCAGTTTTTTAAATGGATGGTTGCATAAAAATATTCAACTGCAAAATTATAGGATTTATTGAAAAATTGAACTTATTCTTGGATTTTTTACCATCTAGTCATTCAAAATGTTCAATTTAAGAGGCTCTATTAGGCCTTTTCCCTTTCCTGTACTGCATTATTTTGAAATGGATGGTTGCATAAGAATATTTCACTGCAGAATTATCGTTTTGTTGATATTTGGAACGTATTCTTGGATTTTTTCCAATCAAAATGTTCAATTTAAGGGCACTTGCTTTTCCCTCTCCTGTAGTGTGTTATAGAGATTTTAGTGCATGTAAATGGTCTGCAAAGGCTACACACTGTGTATATATGACAACAATTGTTGAAGGTATCAATTCAATATTTGCTTTATTGCCTCTCTGTGAACATCTAGTCCCAATTTGGTGACATTTTGAGCATTATTTCCATAGATACATGTGTTAAGGCGGACACAACGCCCTATGGAGGAGTCTACAATTTCACTTTTTCTGGATTATCAACAAAAAAAGAATAATTTTGCAGTAAAAGATATTTATACAAGCATCCATTTAAAAAACTAGACCAATTAAAGCCATAAAAAAACATAGTTGTGCTTGGGTAAATCCACTTTTAGGGGCCTCTACCATTTCCCATACTCCACAAGCAGGATTGCATATGAGCAAACACTATTTTCTACACACACACACTCGTATATCTGTAGTGATTGACACTTACATCACTGACTCCGGCCTCCACTATCTTCAGGCCCGTCTCCTTCTCCAGCTGCTGCTTCTGTTGCACTGCAGAGAGAGAAAACAGAGGTGTTGAGATGACAGAGGAGCACACATTTCACTTCCTAAGGACAAACAAGTGGACAGAGGAACCCAGAAATGATGGAGTGGACGTAACGACATGAGTCAGATGTCAAACTGGTCATATAGAAATGACCAGCTTTCCCACACACACACACACACACCAACACACACACACAGAAAATCATTGATATGAGAAAACGTCTGACAGCTGGCGGCTGTTTGTGTTTTCACAGATGAATGACGTGTTGTGTGGGTAGTACGCCTATAATAGTTGTTTTTTAATCAGATTTCCATGCTAACAAATCACATTTCTTGCCGTTACCAAATAGCATGACCTAGTAATAGCTTCCATAAGTTTGCATGAGTATAAATGAAGAGTTAGCATGTGTAGTCTTTGCCATGTTTACCATTAAGCGTCGACGCATGCTAACGATAGCTTATCTAAACACACAGAGTGATTTCAGGCTAACAACCAAAAACACATTCAGATAACCATTGACTTCCATACCAGGGGACAGGAAGTAGTAACTCATTACTGGGTTTTTGGGACTCATTACTGGGTTTTGGGACTCATTACTGGGTTTTGGAACTGGGTTTTGGGACTCATAACTGGGTTTTGGGACTCATTACTGGGTTTTGGGACTCATTACTGGGTATGGGACTCATAACTGGGTTTTGGGACTCATTACTGGGTTTTGGATCTGGGTTTTGGGACTCATTACTGGGTTTTGGGACTCATAACTGTGTTTTGGGACTCATAATTGGGTTTTGGGACTCATTACTAGGTTTTGGGACTCATAACTGGGTTTTGGGACTCATTACTGGGTTTTGGGACTCATTACTGGGTTTTGGGACTCATTACTAGGTTTTGGGACTCATGGGTTTTGGGACTCATAACTGGGTTTTGGGACTCATAACTGGGTTTTGGGACTCATTACTGGGTTTTGGGACTCAGTACAGCTCTGGCTGATGGGAATGTTTTGCAGATACTTTTTCTGTCATGATTTTATTGAAATGCAGGTTAGAGACGTTTCACAAAACCTCATTGTCTTGCTGGAAGGAAAAGTCAAGGGATCTTCAAATTCACCAGGGTTCAACCTCTGGAAACCATGAATGTCTGGCCCAAATTTCAAGACAATCCATCAAACAGAAGTTGAGATATTTAAACGTGTTTATATTAAAAGTTTACCAAAACATAATGCGTGTTATCTCCATGTTGCTGCAGCAGAGGAAGTGAATTGTGGATTCTCCTCACACAGAAACTCCTGCCTTTGTTCCTGCAGTAATTAATACACCAGCCGAGTTTGATCCTCACATCTATTGATCTAATCAAATATGGCATGCTATTTCCAAAGCTTTGTTCACGGGGAAAAAAAAGATATTCTCATGCAAATTACCCCCAAAGTGAGACGCTGTTAAATATCCATCGTTCAAGATCACACATCTCACCGACTCTCTTGATAGAGACATTTTTATTGAAAAAACAAAATCAAAGGAGGCCTTAATAGATTATGCCAAATTAAGAGTGCAACAAGCGTCATTTTAATTGAGTTGGTTAGCATGTGAATGTGAAGAAGACGAGGAGGAGGTCCTTTAAATCCCATTTCCCCAGATGAAGGCTATGCAAATGGCCTGAAGAGCTGAAGCTAACCTCCGATCCAAGGTTTTTTTTAATTAGTATTTCTATCCCGATGAGTCCACTCAGTCCACAATGTATGCTGCATCCCATCTAATTAAGCACGCTGCTTTTAGGATAATCATCTGTCTCCCTGCGTCAGTGTTCATTGTGGCAGCTATTTTAGATTTAGTCTTCAGATGAAAATGGTTATTCGTTTTAGTAATGTAGTAGAGACACTACATACTGATATACACCTGAACATCAGCAGGAGAGGACTCTTTAAAGTAGAGACACTACATACTGATATACACCTGAACATCAGCAGGAGAGGACTCTTTAAAGTAGAGACACTACATACTGATATACACCTGAACATCAGCAGGAGAGGACTCTTTAAAGCAGAGACACTACATACTGATATACACCTGAACATCAGCAGGAGAGGACTCTTTAAAGTAGAGACACTACATACTGATATACACCTGAACATCAGCAGGAGAGGACTCTTTAAAGTAGAGACACTACATACTGATATACACCTGAACATCAGCAGGAGAGGACTCTTTAAAGTAGAGACACTACATACTGATATACACCTGAACATCAGCAGGAGAGGACTCTTTAAAGCAGAGACACTACATACTGATATACACCTGAACATCAGCAGGAGAGGACTCTTTAAAGTAGAGACACTACATACTGATATACACCTGAACATCAGCAGGAGAGGACTCTTTAAAGTAGAGACACTACATACTGATATACACCTGAACATCAGCAGGAGAGGACTCTTTAAAGTAGAGACACTACATACTGATATACACCTGAACATCAGCAGGAGAGGACTCTTTAAAGTAGAGACACTACATACTGATATACACCTGAACATCAGCAGGAGAGGACTCTTTAAAGTAGAGACAGTACTAATGAGCGAGGTAATTGGACCCAGCTGGGGAGGACGTAGGGAGGTGAATCTGCTAAAAGGTCACACAACGTTTTTTGGTCCTAATGAGGGCCTCTCTGGGGTCGTAACACTTCATGAGTCAAACTACGGCGGATTGACACACACACACACACACACACACACACACACACACAAACACTCAGGTTTTGACTGACAAGCTGACATTAACCGTCTTCTGCTGAAACCAAAGCAGCCTGAAGGTCAGTATTTATCAAAGCTGAGGACTCTCAATCACTGCGACCCACTTTAAATGTAAATACAACGTACTTCCTGGGCTCATTAGGGCGGGTATTATGGTCTGCAGGAAAAGAAAAACCGGCTTGTTCTGTCAGCCACTGTACAGATAACAGTCTTTCTGGTCATCCCTTATATTAACCTCCTCCCTCTCTCCTCTCAGCTTCAAATTATCCCCCAAATACTCCCGACAGACTGTGGAAGAGAGACGTCAGCTCTCGTTTCAGAGAGGATGTGTAATAGGCATTGTGTCTGGGTCTATCTGGTGTGATCTGTACCACGAAGATCTGATTTAATCTCGTCTGTTTCCGAGTCACACTGAGACAAATCATCTGATGTTCGGCTGGCAACGAGTACAGGGAAGCCACATCTTATTCAAATGAGCTTTTAAATTCATCTACTCAAAACAACGGCCATTTAATGAATCTAAATTCTCACAAAAAAAAACCAACATGTGTGGATTTCTTGCACGTTTTTGCTCAAATAAAGTGAGTTTTTGTGGCTGCCCTACACTTCCTGTTTTATCAAATAACAACAGGTATCTATAGATGAACCAGGACATCTTTATATATATATATATTTACTACATGTATTACAACTGAGTGACTTCTGCAGGAACTGTGCTCGCTGCCAAGGAACATTTTTCAAAATTAAAACTTGTGTTATGAAATATTACAGGTGAACACACACTTCAAAAACTCCTCGAGGACTTTTTAAAGAGGCAGACGAAGAAGAAGGAAAATGCCATTTCAATCATGGATGTAAAGAAAGATGCACGCTGATGAATTAAAACACATTTAAACTTGTGACCTTTGAATCGCTTTGCACTCACAAGCGCTCCTAATTTGATTAAACCGCTGCTTTTCTGCCACCATATGCCGCTCGCTGACGCCTCATCACGGACGCTAACTCAGAGTGATTATCACGGAGTCATCGGAGCCGAAAGTCATGAATATATTTTGTTATTGTTCGAATACGAGTTCACCACGGGGAGACGAATCACCGAGTATTTTGCACATGATCGTAACGCGGCCCAAAATGCATATTTCACCAGATTGATCTGTTAATATTGAATAACATCCAACAGCTTCTTTCCATCCATCTCTTCCATCTATTCCCCATCTCTCCATCCGTCAAAATGGAAGTGTTTATTGCGGAGGAGGGCTGACGCTCACGCCTCTCAGCAGCCGTTAGTATTATCAGCAGGCAATCGCTACGATATTAAAGCTGCCATTCCTCCCATCACTTCCCCCCCCTGCACATATGATGGCTGTCTACCTATCAGCGAGCAGAGAGGAAGAGGAAGAGGAGGAAGAGGAGATGCACCTGATCCCGCCTGGCTGATAGGATGCAGTCATTTCTCAGTCCCACAAAAACAATAATATCCTTTTGCTATGAAGCAGCACGATGTATGATATGAAACATGATATATGTGATTCTTTACGTCTGCTTATCAAAAGGAGGATATTCTACAGGAGAGAATAATATAAAATGACTTTCACAGGATTTATTATGGGAGGGATAAATATCCTTTAACTAGCTGTATATATATTTACCACTATAAGAACACAGACACCATTAGATGCCCAGAAAATCCATCTTTTCTAACCCCTCGATTCCACCGGGTCCGGCTGCGTCGCGTTATGCGACGCAGCCGGACCCGGTGGAATCGAGGGGTTACGGTGGCCGACAGGTGCAACTGCGCTACAACAACCCAAAACCCTTCAATCAGGAGAAACGTGGTGCAGCTTCAGAAAGGATGCAGATATAAAAACACAAATATTCCACATGAAGAAACATCTTCAGCAACTTGACAACTCATGCAGCGTTTAGAGAACATTCAGCAACTTGACAACTCATGCAGCGTTTAGAGAACATTCAGCAACTTGAGGAGACATGCAGCGTTTAGAGAACATTCAGCAACTTGAGGAGACATGCGCAGCGTTTACTAAAAGCTCCAGAAACCAAACGCTGAAGAAGCTCAAAACACAACGGAGACCAGGGGACACTAAAGAGTGACGCACACAGCTGGGAGACCAGGGGACACTAAAGAGTGACGCACACAGCTGGGAGACCAGGGGACACTAAAGAGTGACGCACACAGCTGAGACCAGGGGACACTAAAGAGTGACGCACACAGCTGGGAGACCAGGGGACACTAAAGAGTGACGCACACAGCTGGAGACCAGGGGACACTAAAGAGTGACGCACACAGCTGAGACCAGGGGACACTAAAGAGTGACGCACACAGCTGGGAGACCAGGGGACACTAAAGAGTGACACACACAGCTGGGAGACCAGGGGACACTAAAGAGTGACGCACACAGCTGGGAGACCAGGGGACACTAAAGAGTGACGCACACAGCTGGGAGACCAGGGGACACTAAGGAGTGACGCACACAGTTGGGAGACCAGGGGACACTGAAGAGTGACGCACACAGCTGGGAGACTAGGGGACACTAAAAAGTGACGCACACAGCTGGGAGACCAGGGGACACTAAAGAGTGACGCACACAGCTGGAGACCAGGGGACACTAAAGAGTGACGCACACAGCTGAGACCAGGGGACACTAAAAAGTGACGCACACAGCTGGGAGACCAGGGGACACTAAAGAGTGACGCACACAGCTGGGAGACCAGGGGACACTAAAGAGTGACGCACACAGCTCAGATATACTGACTAACACTCAAACTAACTCCTTAGCAACAAGGGAGATCATTATTATTCCTACATGTTTTAATGACTTGATTAATTGTTATATTTATATAAATAATAGTCAGATAATTGCAATCAACACGTCCTGGAGCCCACGATGATGAAGGCTTTAAATGATGTGAGAAATCAAGTATTTAATGAAGAGCTGATGGAACATGGGGCTGATTAATCAGAGCAGTAAATATCTCTTAAAGGACGGATAATTGGGAAATGCTGATGTTCAATTTGATTAAAAACAACCACTGGTTTATGGTCTGTTAAACTCAATATTAAATAAATGGAAACTTGAGTTATGGGAAATAATCTAATATATCTTGCAACATAGCAACTGCTCTCTATCCTCTAATTATAACACTGGAACACCAGATCCTCTGTAATCTTCTCTCGCTCGCTGTGACATCATTAGTCTCTAACATCCAATCAGAAGTGCCAATCATCGCCCACATGTCTGTCACATGGTGGCTTCATGCTGCTCACAGCGGGGGGTCGTCTCTGTTTATCGATCTCTTCCCGCGGATCAGCAGCGTCTCCAACAAACCCACTGCTGGTATTCAGGCGAAATCAACACGACCCTGTACCGACTGAGAGGAAACACACGGAGTACTGCAGGAAACACATGAAGTACTGCAGGAAACACATGAAGTACCGACTGAGAGGAAACACACGGAGTACTGCAGGAAACACATGAAGTACTGACTGAGAGGAAACACATGAAGTACTGCAGGAAACACATGAAGTACTGCAGGAAACACATGAAGTACTGCAGGAAACACATGAAGTACTGCAGGAAACACATGAAGTACTGACTGAGAGGAAACACACGGAGTACTGACTGAGAGGAAACACACGGAATACTGACTGAGAGGAAACACACGGAGTAAACACACGGAGTACTGCAGGAAACACATGGAGTACTGCAGGAAACACATGGAGTACTGCAGGAAACACACGGAGTAAACACACGGAGTACTGCAGGAAACACACGGAGTAATGCAGGAAACACACGGAGTACTGCAGGAAACACACGGAGTACTGCAGGAAACACATGAAGTACTGCAGGAAACACACGGAGTACTGCAGGAAACACATGAAGTACTGCAGGAAACACATGAAGTACTGACTGAGAGGAAACACATGAAGTACTGCTGAAAACACATGAAGTACTGCTGAAAACACATGAAGTACTGACTGAGAGGAAACACATGAAGTACTGCTGAAAACACATGAAGTACTGCTGAAAACACATGAAGTACTGACTGAGAGGAAACACATGGAGTACTGCAGGAAACACACGGAGTACTGCAGGAAACACATGAAGTACTGCAGGAAACACATGGAGTACTGCAGGAAACACATGAAGTACTGACTGAGAGGAAACACATGAAGTACTGCTGAAAACACATGAAGTACTGACTGAGAGGAAACACATGGAGTACTGCAGGAAACACACGGAGTACTGCAGGAAACACATGAAGTACTGCAGGAAACACATGAAGTACTGCAGGAAACACACGGAGTACTGCAGGAAACACATGAAGTACTGACTGAGAGGAAACACACGGAGTACTGCAGGAAACACATGAAGTACTGCAGGAAACACATGAAGTACCGACTGAGAGGAAACACACGGAGTACTGCAGGAAACACATGAAGTACTGCAGGAAACACATGAAGTACTGACTGAGAGGAAACACATGAAGTACTGCAGGAAACACATGAAGTACTGCAGGAAACACATGAAGTACTGCAGGAAACACACGGAGTACTGCAGGAAACACATGAAGTACTGCAGGAAACACATGAAGTACTGCAGGAAACACATGAAGTACTGACTGAGAGGAAACACACGGAGTACTGACTGAGAGGAAACACACGGAATACTGACTGAGAGGAAACACACGGAGTAAACACACGGAGTACTGCAGGAAACACATGGAGTACTGCAGGAAACACATGGAGTACTGCAGGAAACACACGGAGTAAACACACGGAGTAATGCAGGAAACACACGGAGTAATGCAGGAAACACACGGAGTAATGCAGGAAACACATGGAGTACTGCAGGAAACACACGGAGTACTGCAGGAAACACATGAAGTACTGCAGGAAACACACGGAGTACTGCAGGAAACACATGAAGTACTGCAGGAAACACACGGAGTACTGCAGGAAACACATGAAGTACTGCAGGAAACACATGAAGTACTGACTGAGAGGAAACACATGAAGTACTGACTGAGAGGAAACACATGAAGTACTGCAGGAAACACATGAAGTACTGCTGAAAACACATGAAGTACTGACTGAGAGGAAACACACGGAGTACTGCAGGAAACACATGAAGTACTGCAGGAAACACATGAAGTACTGCAGGAAACACACGGAGTACTGCAGGAAACACATGAAGTACTGCTGAAAACACATGAAGTACTGACTGAGAGGAAACACATGAAGTACTGCAGGAAACACATGAAGTACTGCAGGAAACACATGAAGTACTGACTGAGAGGAAACACATGAAGTACTGACTGAGAGGAAACACACGGAGTACTGCAGGAAACACATGAAGTACTGACTGAGAGGAAACACATGAAGTACTGACTGAGAGGAAACACATGGAGTACTGCAGGAAACACACGGAGTACTGCAGGAAACACACGGAGTACTGCAGGAAACACATGAAGTACTGCAGGAAACACATGAAGTACTGCAGGAAACACATGAAGTACTGCAGGAAACACATGAAGTACTGCAGGAAACACATGAAGTACTGCAGGAAACACATGAAGTACTGCAGGAAACACTCAAAATACTGCAGAAAAAACACGTAATACTGCAGACAAAACCCCGCCTCCTGCATGAGGAAAACAACCCTCTGGATGTTGACCACAAGCTGCCTCTTTCTATACCTGCAGGTCTTCCCACCGTCCATCAGCATGCACCTGGTGTGTCTCGTATCAGACACATTACAGCCCGTCCTCTTTCACTCCGGACCCCCATGACACTTTTATAATTGCATCCTCTCTTATAAGAGGCTCCTCTGAAGGCTGGAGAGCCAACATGGCTGCCTCTTTCTCGCATTACAACATTCCCTGCAACATTTAGCTTATTGTTGTTATTTATTCCTCACATTGATATTGTTTACTTCATCTGAGTCGTGTCAAATGATCTTATAATCATTTGAAACATATAGTCTTGTATTGAAACATAACATTATGTTCGTACGAGGAGTTTGACTTGGTGTCAAGGGGCAGACATAAAAGTAAAACGAAAATTTAAAACACAGATAGAGAACTATTTTAAGAAAACTATAATCACATTAAAACATATTAAAAATAATATAGTAAAATATAGCAGTATTTACATAGAAATAGAATAGAGAGGCGAAGTCCCTCCCTTTCCGGGGGACCTCCATGGGACCTTATTTCTGAAAAAGTATGTATTGAAGTCAATGGGGAGAGAAAGATTATCTTTATATCCCGTTTGAATTGTGCCACGAATTACACACATGATGTTTGTCAATTTAAAAGATCATTCTGCAAGTCAAAAAAATAAAAATGTGTCGTAAAACTGTGAAGTAACACTTTTTTTGTGTGAAACCGCTCAATGAACTACATCTCCCGTCTCGCACCACACACCAAGACGGCCGTCACGTTGGCACATTTCACTCCTTTCTTTCAGAATGAGGCGGAAAGTATTAAAAGAGGTGAAAATCACTCCAAGTCTGGGCGTGTTGAGAGCTGTACATACACACAAGGGGAGTTAGTCGGTTCCGTAAGAGCCAGCATGCGGGACCGGGATTCTGGGATTTGTAGTCTTTCTAGTTGCGTATTTTTCATAGTCTTATATTTCAACAGTTTTACGACAAACTGTGACTTTTTTGACATGGAAATTATTTGTTAAGATTGACAAACATCATATGTGTAATTCATGGCACAATTCAAACGGGATCGAAAGATAATCTTTCTCTCCCCATTGACTTCATTACATAATTTTTCCGAAATAAGGTCCCATGGAGCTCCCCCGGAAAGGGAGGGACTTCGCCTCTCTATGGAATAATATGGAATAAAATTCGGCAGTAATAAAAAAAGAAAACAGATATTGATAATAATAATAATAATACATTTTATTTGTATAGCAAGTTTAATCAAAGGCTTATATTTGACTTATGTACATTGTGTGCATTAATGTTCTGTGTGAGCGATTGTCACGTGTGATTTATTGGCGTGTGTCACACATGTTGTCATCTCATGGAGGTAAACCATGTGAATGCAGAGTGACATCCGTGGGGTTTTCTCCACATCTGGAGGCATCATTTGCTTTAGCTTCCTCCCTTCCTCCCTTCCTCCCTTCCTCCGTGAAGGATTGGTGTCTCGCCTCTCAAAAGCAAAATGCCTTTTTCCACACAGAGTGTCAGAGCAGCCACGATCTATTAATCAATCAGCGAGAGGAACTGATCTCACGTCTGAGAGTGTGAGCTTGGTGGTGTTTCTGTGAGGAAAACACACAACATCTGGTTTTTTTTTGTATTACTGCTGTTAGGGAATAATTTGTTTAGGTATTCAACCATCAACACAGTTCATCATTTTCTCCTCTCACTGTCTCCTTTCCCATGGCATAGGTCTACGGCCTTGGGTATTGCTGCTATCTCCCTTAAGGGGGAGGAGCTTGGGTATTGCTGCTATCTCTCTTAAGCGGGAGGAGCTTGGGTATCACTGCTATCTCTCTTAAGCGGGAGGAGCTTGGGTATCACTGCTATCTCTCTTAAGCGGGAGGAGCTTGGGTATCACTGCTATCTCTCTTAAGGAGGAGCAGCTTGGGCGCGTTGTTGTTGCCAGTCTATGACAGAGCACAAGCCGCCATGAGGTAGTTTACTGTTCAGTGACGTAGGTTCCCTGGCGCACATTCTTTTCTATGGACGAGAGCTCTAGATAGATTCAGGGTCCATAATGCTTTAGTCTCACTGATAAAGAATGTTGATTATTATACTCCGAACTAGATAAAACCTGGAGCTGCAGAAGAGTTCTTCAGAATTGGTTTGGCGACCGCTGTGTCAACTCGTGACACACCACCTGTCTTGTAAATTCTCCGGCCGTAACTCCAAATAAACCGTCAGTGTTTGCCATCAAAGCTCCAGCTCTCCTCGTGCCTCTCTGAGTCCTGACTCTCCATTGCTACAGAAGTTTCCCCCACACAACTGCCACATTTTATTCCATATTTTATTCCATTCTATTTCTATGTAAATACTGCTATATTTTACTATATTTGTTTACATTTTTTTCTAAGGGGCCTTCGGTCCCTTGAAAGGCGCTATACAAATGTAATCTATTATTATTATATTTTGTATTATTTTAAATATTTTTTAATGTTATTATAGTTTTCTTAGAATAGTTCTCTATCTGTGTTTTTACATTTTTGTTTTACCTTTGTGGACCTGGAAATAAACCTGGTTCTGATTCAAAGGATTTGGTGTCATATGAACAGCTGCAGGGTAGATATCGCAATGGAAATATTAAGGACCATTGTGCAAGTTGTGCAGATTGTGGAGGAAATTCTTAAGAGAAACTGATAAATGATTCAGAGATTATGAAGAGGTGGACGATGCACATCTGAAACATCAGGAGAGCTGCAGAGCCTCGTGACCTTTTGCAATAACACGAGCCACAATGAGACGGTGAATACAAAGCACGTTCTGCAGGGAGACTTCCACAAGTCTACACACAAACACACACACTTCCTAAAAGACATTTTAAAGCTACATAAAAAAAACACGTCTTTGAGTGAAACCCAAACGGTTTGAGATTGATGCTTCATTTCTTTTCTCCCTCGATGTGTGTGTGATACGAGATGAAAACATCTGGAAGGCTGCCACCGTCTGAAGGCAGCCTACTGGGGACATGCTTATTGGAGGAGAGGATGGCGAAGCTGACACACACACACACACACACACACACACACACACACACACACACACACACACACACACACACACACACCACACACACACACACACAACACACACACACAACACACACACACACACACACACACACACACACACACACACACACACACACACACTCCACTGCCTCCCCACTGACAGAAGCAGCCCTACCTGTCATTGTGGCAGCAATTATCCTGCAGGCTCTCCACGGACCGTCTCCTGCAGGTCTCCATATTACTAACCACATCACTGAACACACACACACACACACACACACACACACACACACACACACACACACACACTCAGTATGCACAGGAGGGCACAGCACACACACCAGTGCACGTACAGTACATATTCATAGACACACAGTGCTTTTTATCCCACATTTTGCTCTCCACAAGCTAATGGCTCGAACGAATGGTAATGATGTGTTGGTGCAGACATCCTGCTCACACACGCACATGCACACACACGCACGCACGCACACACGATATTTGGGGAAAAACAGACATGCAGGGGGGTCTAAGAGGGGATTGATCCGGGATCCTGGAAGAGGAACAGGTTGATTATCAGAGCTGTGAAGGGTGATTTCAGACAGAAAAAAACGCCAGCACGACCTCATTATCGTGGATTTGTTCCGACTGTCATTAGGAATCACCAACACCATCACTCAAGTCAGGAATATGAGGGAGAGAGGGGGGAGAGGATGGTAATCAAGAGGATCTAAAAACAGACAAACTATAGATAGCATGCTGTATGTTTAAGACATTTCGCCCAAGGACAATTCTCACCACGAGACGTTTAATCGTAACCATGATCTCCAGCTGTTTAGCAAAGCAAGAAACCGGCGTAAATAAGACACGAGCGTCAAAACAAGCCGAAATTGAAGCATCTAAATATCCGAAACTCTGCGGTGGCGCCAAGAATTTATAGTTATACATCAATAAGACCTAGATCAATTCAACCAGGGTGAGAAAATCAGCTTTTCTGCTCCATGATGTAAAAAGAAATGGATTACTTGCTTATATAATGGCTGGAAATGTCGTTAGCCCTGAAATCAATATATAAATGTTACGACACATGTACCAAAAAATGTTTTGTTTGATGCTTTACCAAAATAAATCAGATTTCTGTACTAGAATATCCTTTTAATGGCTATACTCTTTAGGCAAATGATTGATTCCTTGCTATTTCACCCAAATTGGTCTAAAGTAAACGATGCCACATTCAGGGATAGTTTAATATGAAGTGCTTCAAAGTATATCTCCTCGTTTGCTTTCTGCATTAAAGTGGAAACAAAAATCATTGACACACACTCTGCTAAGACTGCCATGAATCTGTTGATATTTGAAATGATCCCTGCAGTCATTTTCACTGTTAATTAAGCTGCCAATCAATGAAATACTAATGATGAATGCAGTCACAAAACACCAAGAGCTACGACAACATGAGATTAAAAAGCTTTAAATACGCCTCAAAACTAAAATGGATATTGATTTACGCAATAATTGCTCTTTTTGAAATGTCTTGCTTTCTTTTTATTCCAAGATAAAGGTCTCTAATTAATGCCTTAGTGAAAAAACAACACTTTGGATCCTGAAAGAGCTTAAATTCATCAAAACACACTTGAAGGTATTTTCTTGAAAGCATTGATTGCAAAGCTTCTGTTTTGAGCAACTGTTCTAATATTTTCAACCTTCGAGTTGCACTTATGCACCGCCGGAGTATTCTAGATTAAATCTCCTGCAGGTGCTTTCAGCTGGAGGAGGTTGATGTCAAAGTGAACACATTTTTCTGTCAGTGGCCTTTAAGTCAATCCCTGAAACCACAGAGAGGGAATGAAGCTCCCTGCAAACAGCTGGGAGAGGTGGGAGTAAAATGAGAGTCTCACGCAGGTGTCAAAATGACAAATATGACATTTCCTGCTTCTGAGATTTTATTAGTTCAGATATCATTTTGCATTCAGCGTGCCTGATGTGTCACTGAGTCCTTTTTATCACTGCCTCGCTCACTGGCATCATCATTACTGTCAGCAGCTGCAAAGAGAATATATTCAGGATGCAATTCAAGGAATCCAAATACACAGTTTGACTGTTTGCTATTGGATCTCCCTCCCACTCTGAATCAATGTTCTCAAACAATCCTCTTTTTAAAAGCCAGGCAGCGATTCTGTGTCACAGCATGATGGTTCAATCTATACAGAACAAAAAGCTCTCGCAGAAAAAGCAGCAGAATAAAAACTATATGCAACAAAAAAGTCTCCAGAGATTGAACTCGAGTAGTTAGAGACAAGTAAGAAACACATCCCCGTCTTTTTAAGCACGCTTAAAGGCGCTTTAACTTTAGCCCTTTAATACGACACCAAGCCATCAAGAGCCCGTTTACATTTCCAGGGTTTACATTACAAAAAGGTTTAAAGGTCCCATGTCATGGCCATTTCTACTGATCATAATTCCATTGTTGAGGTCTACTAGAATAGATTCATATTGTTCAATGTTCCAAACTCACATTGGTTTCTCAAACAGCATCTCTGTATAGTATGTGCATTCACTCTCTGTCCTAAACGGCTTGTTGGAGCTCCTGCCCCCCCCTCCCTGTGAGCCCAGTGGCCGTCTGCGAGACAGCGAGACACAGCGGAACCCAGCCTGGGCGCACACACACACCCGCAGCCTGGCTGGGAGTTTGTGTGTGTGCCCAGGCTGAGTTCCGCGGTGTCTCGCTGTCTCGCTGACCCCACACCAGTGAGCCAGCTCACAGTGGACCAATCTGCGGAGCCGTTACGTCACTATACCCGAAATACGTCACTATACCCAAGAAGAAAACAATGGAAAAAGAGAAATGTCCAACGAGGCGTTCTGGGGCAGCATAGACAGGTCTTCTCTGTGTTAGAGTTTTACTCCCTACAGGGTGTACTTTGAGGGTTTGTGACTCTGCAGACCGTTTACATGCAGAAAAAGCTACATAACACAAGGGGACGGGTAAGAACCGGAAAAGCATGACATGGGCCCTTTAAGAAAGGTCAATTAAGAAACGTTTTTATCCTTAAATGCACCCAAGTTAGAGACAAGAGTAAGAAACACCTCCCCATCTTTTTAGGGACGCTAAGGACGCTTACGGCGCTTTAGCCCTTTTAACATGACACCAAGCCTATTTACATTTCCAGGGTTAACATTCTAAAAAGGTTTAAAAAAGCTCAATTAAAACAATGTTAAACCTTAAATGCACCGAGGTCTCCAGAGATTAGGTTAGAGAGGTTAAAAAACCAGACCTCCCCATCTTTTTAAGGACGCTTTAACTTTAGCATTTTAACGTGACACCAAGCCTATTTACATTTCCACTGTTTACATTATAAAAAAGCCAATTAAAAACCATTTCTATACTTAAAAAAAAGTCTCCAGAGAGGGTAAAAGACACAAGACTTCCTCCCCGTCTCTTTAAGGACACCTGTTGGGCTGCATGGCTCATCTCCTCCTCATTTAGCTGTCTCCGTGGGGCTGATTACCAGGTAGATCTGATTCCAGTTGCACTGCTTATCGTCTAATTAGAGCCCCTGGCAGGTGACTGGAAGGAGGTTACGTGTCTCACGGATTGTGATTTGTTCAGGCGTATGTTACAAGCAAAAAGACAGGAACAAATGCTGCATAAAACCACAAAAAAGACACGTGGATTAAAAGTTGTGAAGGTGTTTTCTGTGCGTGGGAAGCAAGTCTTTTCTCGGGCGCCTCGAGGAGGTTTAATGGAGTATTTTGCATCACAAAAGCGACGGTGACAACAAGTCAAAGGGAACGAGGCGACATCTTGACGAACATCCTCTGGTTATAGTATCAGCTGTCAGAAACCTGAGAGCTTCTGTGGAGAGCGTGTTGAAATAATCTATATTATATGATCATGTGTTGTAAGCCATGCTCGTGAGTTTCATCCTTTAGTTTATTTAAAGAGACCTTTGTAGCATGCATGTACATTAGCATAGGATCTTGTAACATGTGATTGTAAAAGGTCCAAAGGTATAGTGCTGTGTAAACTAAAAAGAAGTGTATCAAACCTGTGAGATTCTGTTATTCTTGAGACAGACACATGTACTCTTGACGCAAGTATTCTGTTTCTTATACTGTTGTACAACAATATAATAATTCCTTCAATCAGCATTGTTGCTATTTTGTTATATCTTGTTATATCTTGAGTGTCTAAAGCTTTCGGATCCACGACAAGCTCTTCAATAGATACAGCGGGGAGAAAATGGAGGATGAAAGGGAAGCTTGATTTTTAGAACATCAGACAAAGAAATAGAATAGAAAGACTCTGAGGACAGAGGATGAATCCACAGGGGGCGAACACTTTTTCCAGGTAGTGTATCAGTCACCGGTAAAAGGTCAGAATTCGGCTGTTCACACATCCAGGTGCTAATGTAACACCTCTAACACCTTCCTCTGCCGCCTGCAGGTTGCCGGGCAGAAACACTGTTGTTTGTGCAAGAATAATACGCTGTAATCCCCCCCCCCCCCCGTCTCAAATATGGCCTTAACACAGGTAATTGGACTTGGAGTTGTAGGACGCCTGTGGCAAGACAAACACACACACTCACACACACACACACACACACCGCTGTGATGCTCATAAAATGCAGTTTGATGTGAAATAACAAAGCTTGTATTTGCGGGAAAGATAGCGGGTCATTAGGGACGTATAGCTGCTGCGTTTGGATTTGGATGGAGAGAAAATAGAAGAAAACCACATAAACATCAACCGTTAGCATGTCAGGCTAACTAGCTTTAAGTGGTAAACAACCATTAACTGTTGAAACAACATCCATAACATTCATCTGCTACTTAGTCATTTATTCTCTATTTCTCTAATATATCATTCCAATAACTTGCATATAGACTCTTATTGCCCTATTTCACTTTTTTAAACTATTTTTCTTTTTGTATTTACTATTTACTTGCACTATATTTGTCTGTTTATCTGTGTTATTGTGTTGCACTGTTGGAGAAGCCAATCGGCATAACTACTCTGTAGCTACGTTCGTATGACAAATAAAATAAAGAACCTTATTTCCATAGCCAACAAGCATCTCATTTTATATTTTGTGCAGCTGCAGGTGTTGTTAACAAAGCTACTTCTCAATATACTGTAAAAACCTTTTCTCTTCTAACATAAAAATTGAAAACATGACGTTTGAAAATGCTAAGCACAGAGCTAACATCTGTCTGTGTGTATGTATACTCAACCCAGTCTCACGGCATTTCGTGTTATAGTCACGAAATTAATTTAATCTATTGATTCGTGTCACACAGAACGATTTTAAAAGCAATGCATTTCGTGCCTGCAACACGTCTTTTGGTCCGGTCGGGTCCTGGAAGACCGGAAGCTGTGTGGTTCATAAAAACATATTCTTACTCAATATATTACCCTAAGCCTAACCCTATCCCTTTTATTTTAAATTGTATAATGTCGGAGTTTTTTGCCGTCCGCGAGGAAAAGAAATGGAGCCTCAGAATACTGACATCTGTATTTAAAAAAAAAAAAAATCCTTCTAATTTGTTAATATTTGGTGCAGGCACGAAACATACTACCAATAGAAATACATTGCTTTTAAAATCATTCTGTGTGACACGAAAAAAATGCGAAAATTGTGTTGGTGAACACGAATCAATAGATTAATTTCGTGACTATAACATGAAATGCCGTGAGACTGTGTTGGTATACTTGGCAGCTAAACAAGGTTTACATAACAATAAAATACCTGATTTAATACTTATACGTCTTATCAAACCGGTAATACAACTAGTTCAACATGGCAATACAAAAACAATGCTGTGTCTTTATTTCTATGTCCTTTACAATGGATCTCTAACTAGCAAGGGGTGCTACCTTTAGCCTATTAGCATGATAGCCTATTTACATTTCCAGGGTTTACACTATAAAAAGGGTTAAAAAAGGTCAATTAAAAAACATTGTTATACCTATCAAAGAGGATCATCTATATTCCTTTATTCAATTCCAAGCCAATCCAAGGTGGATTAAAAGTCGGCTCGTTTTTTAACCAAGTTAGGATGCTAACATTAGCCTAACTAGCATGCTTAACACCGCTAAGTGCTGGGTTTATAAAAAGGTTATTTGAAAAATTTACTTTTTACGCAACAAATACTATTTATATTTCTTTGTTTCATTCAAAATAAATCTGGAGTGGATAAAACGTCAGCTAGTTTTCAACTAAGTTAGGATGCTAACATTAGCCTACCTAGCATGCTAACTACCGCTAAGTGTTGGGTTTACAAAAAGGTTAATTAAAATACATTTTTAGAATCAACAATAAGGATCATTTATATAATTTCAAGTCAAGCTGAGGTGGATACAACGTCAGCAGGTTTTCAACCAAGTCATGAAACTATCATCACCTTAAATACTACTTGGGTTTTACTAAAAGGTCAATAAAAAAACAAGTTTATACTTAAAATACACCACGACGACTTTAGTCCAGACATCCTTTAATCTGCACATCTGCAGATATTTAGACTTGCTCACTTTCCTTCTGGTAAAAAATGATCATTTGTATTCCTCTGTGTCATCCCGAGTCAATCTGAGGTGGATATTGGAGTTAAATTGAAAGCCTTAAAGAGTGGTTTGAGATAGCAGCGAGTTATAACCTCCACAGAAAACCCCTGGGAAACACAGTGCTTCTGTAGCACGATGCATACAGACCACTGACCCATGACAGTCAGCGAATATCGATTTAAAAAGAGGCAGAGGACACAGGGAGAAAGGGGGGGGTGAAAACAGTGAGAAGGCCAGGGAGCAATATCCCTCTTAAAACGTATCCATAATTCATTGTCTTTTCTTTCTTCCTTTCTCTTTCAGATGGGTGTTTTCATTTTTTTTTTAAGGGGGGGGATTAGCAACGACCTATTTCCAAATGCATCCCAGTGGTACACACACACACACACACGCACACACACACAGTATGAAACACAAGGACACACACACACACAGTACGAAACACAAGGACTCACACTCATAGCCTGGGTTTGCCACTATTGTGCAAAAGCTGATGATTATTCCCCCGGTTTCTTGAAATTTGGAATTACAATGAGCTGAATCCATTACTGCAGGTTTTAATGTTGCTTTTAATGTAAAAAAATGAAGAATTTCACACATAATATGGGCGTGGGTGCAAAAAGCAAAGCGTTGTGGACCGTGGAAATGAACCTGGGTTAGTTTAGCCGCGCTGGATTAATGAGGATGTTCGTAAAGTGGGTTAAAAAGTTGTCTTAAACGTCTGATAAAGGAATGGCAGCACTAGAATAAAGACCTCAGAGGCCAAAACAGTGCAGGAAGTCACTTTGCAATATAGATTTCCACCTGCAGAGATCAGTCAGTGGGGGGTCCATGCGTTTTGAATGACATGACGCACAGATGCATGCACACACAGCTTGTCTTGATTATCACGCTTCACACGACAAAATATCCACTTCTAGCCACCAACATCAAACAGAAACTGGGCATTATTTACAGGTTTTCAGACATTTTTAGAGCGAGGCATAGAGTCAAAGGCACAGAGCATTTTCATGCAGATTTGCTAGGAAGTAAGAGTAGATAAATGCTCAAGTTGAGTACAAGTACCTCAACTTTATACCACCACCCATTGGCTTTGGGGAGATTACAGGTAACGGTATTATGTAATCAGGATAGAAAAAACAAGGTAGCTATTCTCTAAATCAATGATGGTACGGCCTGAACCACACTATTCTGCAGCCTTTCCTATAATTTAAGAGGACACATTACATTTTTAAAGGAACTCTCCCAACCCTGGATATAAGGTAGTATGCGTTGTATTGAATTAGGCATATTATAGTATAGAATACATGTCAAAATAATGGCGCCTCATTGTGTTCCCTTGTTACGAAACGGCCTTCACATTTTACATTATGTTTCCAGGTAGCTGTAGTCCTTTAGGAAGTCCAAAAATATATATAATTATTCTCAAAGAGGAAGTACAAAAGCAAGTAGTGCTTTGAAGATGGAAAGCCCGAAATGTCAGCCACCCGCTTTGAAGCTCTCTCTGTTTCTGAACACCACTGACTGAGCGCCAGGTATTCAGGGGGCAATTCAGAGTGTATGTACCATTAGGAGACCACACACACACACACACACACACACACACACACACACACACACACACACACACACACACACACACACACACACACACACACACACACACACACACACACACACACACACACACACCACACACACACACACCACACACACACACACACACACACACACACACACCACACACACACACCACACACACACACACACACCATGCTTTAATGTTCAAAAAAGCTCTTTATTTTTCTCATACTGCCTGTGCTGCAGCACCTCTTTTCACCCTCTGTCTGAAACCAGAGCCCAGTCTGCTCTGATTGGTCAACCGCTATATAAATATATTATATATTCAGTAAAAACTGTTGCATGTAACATTGGATAAAGCCATAATTTCCAGACAAACAGAAAGCCTGCAACTCTCTCCGAGAAAAAGCTTCACAAATTTCCAGTTTATTAAAACCAGGAAAGTTTCAAAGCTTCCCTTTTTATTAAATAGAGACTCATTCAGTAGCAGGAGATGGAGAGAAGCTCATTTACATAGCTCTGTTTGTATCTGCTGCCTCATAAAGTAGCACCCATCAAGTGTACAAAGCACTGAGCACACAAAACACAACAACAAACACAACAACAAACACAAGAGCCCGCTGTTCTCCACATGAGGGCCTCTTCACTGTGGGTAAAAGACTGCAAGATGAAGGATGGCGGGGAATACATGAGTGCTGCTGGCTGGCTGCACAAATCAAGAGAGGGCTGGATTTTCTGCACAACATGGTGCTTAAACCCAGAACAAGTGTTCGCTTTCACTACGGTCAGACCGGTGATGGTGTATTTCGGTAGGCTGACTCAGAAGCTAGCATCTCCCTGGTTCCCTCTACAAAAAGCCAATGGGATTTCTCAACGTTTATGATACTTATATGTTTTGTTCAGCAGGATAATCTCCACATATTAACACAACTTAATGATTTCTGAAGTAAAAAGCTAACGTTAGGCTATAAAGGAACTACAGCACGGTCACATGACTTCACGTCACCACCGCTAAGCTAAAGGAGGCTAATGTTGGGCTATAAAGGAACTACAGCACGGTCACATGACTTCACGTCACCACCGCTAAGCTAAAGGAGGCTAATGTTGGGCTATAAAGGAACTACAGCACGGTCACATGACTTCACATCACCACCGCTAAGCTAAAGGAGGCTAATGTTGGGCTATAGAGGAACTACAGCACGGTCACATGACTTCACGTCACCACCGCTAAGCTAAAGGAGGCTAATGTTGGGCTATAAAGGAACTACAGCACGGTCACATGACTTCACGTCACCACCGCTAAGCTAAAGGTGGCTAATGTTGGGCTATAAAGGAACTACAGCACGGTCACATGACTTCACGTCACCACCGCTAAGCTAAAGGTGGCTAATGCTGGGCTATAAAGGAACTACAGCACGGTCACATGACTTCACGTCACCACCGCTAAGCTAAAGGAGGCTAATGTTGGGCTATAAAGGAACTACAGCACGGTCACATGACTTCACGTCACCACCGCTAAGCTAAAGGCGGCTAATGTTGGGCTATAAAGGAACTACAGCACGGCCACTTTGTCAGAAAGATGGATTTTTTTTTGTAGATTCAATTTAAAACCCCTCAGCATTGTCACCTTAATACCACAGCATCATGCCTTCACATATATTGCTGTATTTCATCTTTAATTCATGTTTTTCTCATCTCAATCTCAAATAAATCCAATGCATATTCAATTTCGGTTCACAAACTCAGGCTCTAAAGGTTGCTCCCCCCCCCCCTCTTTTACTCATTAATCTCCTTCCACTCGCTGATAGCTTCGTTTCGTCCACTAGAAAAATCGCTTTCAATTATTCATGCCTATTTTCCACAAATACCTTGGAGATGGAATTAGCAAACAAACAATGGCAGGCGACACTAATCCTCGTCTGCAGCTCAGATCCTTTTTAATTCACTGGAGATCTGCCGGCTGCTGACAGGCACCTGTTACTGTGTACATCTTGTACTTGAGTAAAAGTAGAAGTACTCAGATCTTGTACTTGAGTAAAAGTAGAAGTACTCAGATCTTGTACTTGAGTAAAAGTAGAAGTACTCAGATCTTGTACTTGAGTAAAAGTAGAAGTACCAGAGTGTAGGAATACTCTGTTACAAGTAAAAGTCCTGCAGTCAAAATGTTACTCAAGTACAAGTACATTACTTGAGCAAATGTACATGTGTGTGTGCCCTGGAGCTACAGGAAGATGATGCAAGGAGAGCCTGAGAGAACATAGTGAGACGGACCAACACACACACTTTCACACACACGCTTTCATACTCTTTCACACATTTTCTCACACAGAGCCAGGGGCGATGGAGGAAGACTTTGATCACCGAGCTGAGCACATTCAAGCACTCAACCAGAGATGAGGAGGAGGAGGAAGAAGGGTTGGTTTCTGACCTCTATACGCTCATTGATGCAGATGTTAAGGCATGAACACGAACACGAACACACACACACACACACACACACACACACACACACAACACACACACAATCGGGCATTAGATACACCGCTGAGCTCTGTTGTTCCAAAGAGAAAAACATCTCTCGATGAAACCCACGCTGACAAAACCAATTTCACTTCAGCCGCCATGTCACGACACACTGAGAGCGTTCAGAAAATGCAATTCACACTTATTACACGGCTTAGTTGAATACTCGATTCTGATTGGACATTCCAGAAGTCTGTTATTTTTTAGATAGCAGCCCGTTGCTAGGGAGAACAGACCGTTGCTAAGGAGCATCAAAGTGCAGTCGTATCAATGGGCGGAAAAAAGAAGTCCGGTTGATTTAATGTCAGTTTTCTCCATTAGAAAACACGTGGAGTCGTTTTTGAATATTTATTTTTATATTTGAGAAAAGACAAGAGAAGGAAAGAGGTTAAAAGACAGACAGCTGGACGTCAGAGAAACAGAAGAAGAAGAAGACTGACAGGAAGTAAACACTAAAGGGAACAGCAGAAGAAGACAGATAGGAAGTAAACACTAAAGGGAACAGCAGAAGAAGACAGATAGGAAGTAAACACTAAAGGGAACAGCAGAAGACAGGAACTAAACACTAAAGGGATCAGAAGAAGATAGGAAGTAAACACTTAAGGGGACAGCAGAAGATAGGAAGTAAACACTTAAGGGAACAGCAGAAGACAGGAAGTAAACACTAAAGGGAACAGAAGAAGATAGGAAGTAAACACTTAAGGGGACAGCAGAAGATAGGAAGTAAACACTTAAGGGAACAGCAGAAGATAGGAAGTAAACACTTAAGGGGACAGCAGAAGACAGGAAGTAAACACTAAAGGGAACAGAAGCAGATAGGAAGTAAACACTAAAGGGAACAGAAGAAGACAGGAAGTAAACACTAAAGGGAACAGAAGCAGATAGGAAGTAAACACTAAAGGGAACAGAAGAAGATAGGAAGTAAACACTAAAGGGAACATAAGAAGATAGGAAGTAAACACTTAAGGGAACAGCAGAAGATAGGAAGTAAACACTTAAGGGGACAGCAGAAGATAGGAAGTAAACACTTAAGGGGACAGCAGAAGATAGGAAGTAAACACTTAAGGGAACAGCAGAAGATAGGAAGTAAACTCTTAAGGGGACAGCAGAAGATAGGAAGTAAACACTTAAGGGAACAGCAGAAGATAGGAAGTAAACACTTAAGGGGACAGCAGAAGATAGGAAGTAAACACTAAAGGGAACAGAAGAAGAAGACAGACAGGAAGTCACACTAAAGGGAACAGAAGAAGAAGACAGACAGGAACAGCAGAAGAAGACAGATAGGAAGTAAACACTAAAGGGAACATAAGCAGACAGACAGGAAATAAACACTAAAGGGAACAGCAGAAGAAGACAGATAGGAAGTAAACACTAAAGGGAACAGAAGAAGAAGACATACAGGATCTAACACTAAAGGGAACAGAAGAAGATAGGAAGTAAACACTAAAGGGAACAGAAGAAGAAGACATACAGGATCTAACACTAAAGGGAACAGAAGAAGATAGGAAGTAAACACTAAAGGGAACAGAAGCAACAGACAGGAAATAAACACTAAAGGGACTATTTTCTCTTATCGGAAGCTATACGATCTTTTAAAATCAATATGAGTCAATTTGTTGGTTTATGGTTTCATAAAAAGACCGCCTCGCTGCACATCATCCCTTTTTAATTTCTTAAACCTCGGTAAATATTACAATATCAAGCAGACACCTGTGTCACACATCCCTGCAGATTATATTTCACCTTTACACACACACACTATGTCCGAAAACACACAGCCTCAGTGCTACAGATGCTTCCTCCTCGCCTCAGATGCAGGTGGATAAAGCGTTGTGCTGTTTTCAGAGAGGGCAGGTAATTATCGCTGGCATTTTGACAAGTGTTTGCCAGAGTGAAGGTCAGCTGTGTCTGCGTGGGAGATCTATGCTAATCTGCTCAGCTGGAAACACAATAGCTCTCAAACGGCCTCTGGTTTCACTTTAGATGTCCTGATTGGTCTGTGTGAGTGTGTGTGTTTCAATGGTGCTTTTCTGCATGCTTTTATGAGCTTTTTAATTAAATTAGAGGATTATTTTACATTTGCAGCCCTTTTTTAGAAGCATGTTTGATGCAGTCATCGTACAACACTTACAAAATGTCTTAAAAATAAGATAAAATACAAATAAAAGCAATATATACATATCCACGGTTGATTTAATGTATTTAAAAAAGGGTTATATTTCAGGCCCAAACGCTCCAATATATCTCAGCTCGGTTAAATTATTCAATGCTCATCCTTGCCTGAGAAGTGTGTGTGTGTGTGTGTGTGTGTGTGTGCGTGCGTGCGTGCGTGCGTGCGTGCCTGCGTGCCTGCGTGCCTGTGTGCGTGCGTGCGTGCGTGCGTGCGTGCGTGCGTGCGTGCGTGTGTGCAGATAGACAGAGACTAAGGCAGTGGGATGGGAAAGAAAGAAGGTTATATTTAGGTTATGTTTTTAGAACAAAATAACAGAGGTAGTGTGGGCGGAGAACATTTGCAGACGGAGTAGAACATGTCTCTCCTGTTGGCTTTAAGAAGAGGAGGAAGAAGTACTCAGATATTTTACTGAAGTGAAAGTAGAAATACTACAGGGTAAAAGTACTGCATTTGAAATCTTACTTGAGTAAAAGTCAAAAAGTAGTGGCATCCAAATATACTTAAAAGTACTTTTTGTGCATAATGTCCCATAACTTTATATAATGCTTGTGGATATTTAAATAAATACTCAAGTACAAGACCAGTAATTGAGTAAATGTAGTTTACACCACTGGTTTTAAGGTGCGTTTAATTTGAGGCTATACATTTGATTCCTTTTCCCCAAAACACACATTAGGTTCCTCACCTTAAAGGTCCCCTATTATACTGTTTCTCATCAATATATCACAGGTCTCAGATATATCCAGAGCCTGTCTCTGATTGGCTGAAACACCAACAGATCATTGCAGCATCCCATAATCCCTCTGTTTCAGCCCTGTTTCAAAGTGCTGATTCTCTGTCTGTTACTTTAGATGAAAATAAGGAGCCCCTCCCCACGCCCCTCTGAGAGAGATTTGGTTACAAAGAACTCAATGGTGCTCTAGGAGGAGATTCAGGTGATAAGGGGGGGGGGGGGGGGGTTACCTTGGTTGGTGATTGGCTAATGGTTACACAAGCCAAAACATCGTTATGACATCATAAAGTGGCCAAAATCTGATCAGCTCATTTTCAGACAGGTTTTTATAAAAATGGATCAGGACAAAAAGGGAGAGAATCTTTGTTCCTGAAACTTTCAGAGTCTCTTTACACAGAGGGGACACATGTTGATGTAGAAGAGACATGAAGAAGAGGGGACACATGTTGATGTAGAAGAGACATGAGGAAGAGGGGACACATGTTGATGTAGAAGAGACATGAGGAAGAGGGGACACATGTTGATGTAGAAGAGACATGGAGAAGAGGGGACACATGTTGATGTAGAAGAGACATGAAGAAGAGGGGACACATGTTGATGTAGAAGAGACATGAAGAAGAGAGGACACATGTTGACGTAGAAGAGACATGAAGAAGAGGGGACACATGTTGATGTAGAAGAGACATGAAGAAGAGGGGACACATGTTGATGTAGAAGAGACATGTGTCCCCTCTGTGTAAAGAGAGAGTCTCTTTACACAGAGGGGACACATGTTGTTGTAGAAGAGACATGAAGAAGTGGATTTTTGCATAATAGGTGACCTTTAAGAGTGACAGATCATGGGGGGAGACTTTCTCTCCGTCCAGGGTCTCTTCGGGTGACAGCAGTGTGTCGGGGTCTCTCTGAAACAGATGTTCAGCCCGTGGCCCCCGGGGTCCCCTGGGGTCCCAGAGCTCATTGACCAGGGGCCGGTTCTCACGGCCTGGGAGGATCAGGGGTCGCCCAGCCGTGACAGCAGGGACAATAAGAAGTGTCCTCACACACATACACACACACACCTATCAACCCCTACACGCGCACGCGCGCACACACACACACACACACACACACACCACACACACACACACACACACACACACACACACCACACACACACACACACACACACACCTATCACCATGTTTGGTGGAGGACATAATCAGATCACATTCCTACACATTTGGGGATGACTACCAGGATTTCAGTAAAAACCTAAAAACATCATCTAGCGTTTGTTGTAAAGGATCAGATGTTCTCTCTTCTCTGTGAGCTGTGCTGTTCTGTAGGATAATACTTTCAGTGTGAATCTAAACGCCTACTGCCTGAATCTGCTTCATGGTTTATGCCTCATTTGCATATGACGCTAAACACTGGACCTTTAAAGATATGACAAGATACGATAATGGGAGGTAAGATATAAAGACACGTGTTGCAGGTCTGGAAGATGATCCATATAAAGCAGACTAACGACAGCACATCATTTAGAGAATCCTACCCCCCCCCCCCCACTGTGGAGAGCACAAACATGTAGAAACAGATCAGATCCATCAGCAGCTACAACATGTTGCCTCACAGTGAGCAAAAGCTACTCTGGCGGATCTAATTTCCTCCGATTGAAGGTGATTTACATGTTTAGAAATCACAGCCAGATTAAGATGCAGCGGAAAGAAACCTAAAAAAATACTTCTAAACAACAACTGGGGTTTTAACAGCTTGGCTGCCACTTCATCAAATATTGAATACATCATCTTCTTGGCACAGTACGAACACAGCTGCACAAAAACACACACGCCCAGGTCTACACACACACACACACACACACACACACACACACACACACACACACACACACACACACACACACACACACACACACACACACACACACACACACACACACACACACACACACACACACACACACACACACACACACACACACACACACACACACACACACACACACACACACACACACACACACACACACACACACAGCGCTGCCTTGTAGTTGTGATAAAGCAGCAGCTCTCTTTTGTTTTGAGCCGAGCAGGGATTAGCAGCGCCGCTCTTTGTCCGTCCTTTTTCCAGTTGAGCAGAACACAAAAACCTCCACCTCCACTAATACAGTCAGACCTCCCAGCATGCCTTTCACCACACAGCCGCTAAGAACCTGCAAAAGATGCTTTTCAATGAGTTATCAAATCTCCTCTATACTGTCCCTGCCTTTCAAAAGCCACTCTCTTTTGTCTGAGCGATTCAATGGAGCCTTGAACACATCGCACAGGAGTGATGGGCAGATAGAGGCAGTCGCAGAGCATTATTCCCCTCTTTCAGACGCAGGACAGTGAAGGCAACACGGTTTGATATGATAATGCGTGTACAGAATGCATGTAAATATCCTATCAAACTAACCCCAGTCTCTACAGTAAGGGTCAATCAGTAGGTGTTATTTATAATAATGTAGTCCTGTCGCCACATGAGAATTAATGTTTAGGATGTCACCACATTTAAGAACTATGAGAAAAAAGGCAGAATAATGAGTAAAAAAGGAAGGATTATGAGAAAGAAGTAAGAAATATTTGAAAAAAATGCAGAATTATGAGGAAAAAAGCAGAAATATGAGGAAAAAAGGCAGAAATATGAGGAAAAAGTCAGAAATATGAAATATAAGGCAGATCAATTTGTAAAAAAAGTCAGGATTGTGAGAGAAAGATCTGAAAAAATGGTCACATCTCATATGTCCCTAATCCTCTTCCGTACTCCCTGAAACCTGGCGCTCTACACTTCTTGTCTCATTTCAGTTCCCACTCTACAGCAGCAGTTTGAGTGCAGCGGGGGTTTTGATGAGTTCATTAAGAGGCCACGTCATTTATGCACAGTCACACATAAGGCAACGGTCAGCCAGGATTACCCAGAAGGCCGTGCGGGAGTTTGATTTTCAGATTCACTGCGAAACCACTGTGAAATCACTCAATCTGATTACTTTCCTTTATTTTGTTGGATTCCCTCAATATCAAATGCAACGCAAATCAATACAAGAGAAAAAAATGTATCTATAGGATGTTTTAACTTAAAGAGTGCATGTAAATGGTCTGCTAAGGGCAAAATGTCCTCCTGTTAATCCCTAAGCCTGGTCATGCTTGCATATTTGGATAAAACTGATACTAAAGGATGCACTGGTTTCGTATAAAGAGGAATGGGAAGTCCACTCAGACTTACTTTACTATCTGCTATCTCCAAGACCTCCATTTTTTTACATTTCCTACACATTTCAGAGGAGCAACAGCGAGTCATTTGGGATTCGGAAGCATCGATGAGCTCCTTCCTGTCGCCTTTTCACAGATCAGGTGGTCTGTAATTCATAATTCATGAGTAGAGGTCAGGCTGATGATCATGTTGACTTAACATTTGCTCTGACATTTCAGCCCGTCATTAGCTCTCACCACACGACACCTCATCAAAGTCACTCACACAAGAGAGGAGGAGGTACAAAAATAGATGAAGAAGAAAGAAGGGAACATCAGGATTAAAAAAAACTGTAACTATATTCCTATTTCGGTGACAAAACACTGACAAATGACCGGGAAATGCTGATATATATTGAGCTGTTGCTAAAGACGCTATCTTCCAAGGAAGTCTATGAAAAAAAATGATACTTCTCTCTTGATTTATTACCTCAGATTGTATAGACGTCTATGAGAAAAAGTCCCTAAATCGCCCAGAATGCACTGTGGTTTCCATTCCCTATATGCAGCAGGGTTAAATCTGCAATATTTGCTCATGTTGTTAAACAAACTTAGCTTAAGTGGGACGGATACACACTTTAATCCAACATCCAGAACCACAGAACCAGAGCTCACACACTCTTGCGGTAAATCTGTATCATCAGCCGTCATCCGGCACATTCTCTGATAGGAAACGAGTCGCCGGGTAGAAAACACATCTCAGCCAATAACAACAGCGCCATGTTGATTCCAGCACGGTGATATTGGATGATATTGACTGTTGGAGAGGATAGCTGTGGTTTTTTCTCAAAGTCATTTCCGACCAAAGCAAGGACGTGGACACACACACAAACACACACACACACACACAATGACACACACTGAAAAACACTCACACACACACACACACAATGACACACACTGAAAAACACCTCACACACTGAGATTGGAGAGCTGACAATGGACAGCGTACTGACAACCCCTGTTTTCAGTTGGTGACAGATGTCAGTCTACATCACACACACACACACACCCACACACACACACACACACACACACACACACGTAATGTGTTACAATTACCCAGAGGTGGAAGAAGTATTTGGATGTTTCACATAAGCAAAAGAAGCAATACTACAGTGTTACGAGTGTGTGTGTTTGTGTGTGTGTGTGTGTGTGTGTGTGTGTGTGTGTGTGTGTGTGTGTGTGTGTGTGTGTGTGTGAGTTTGGTAATCTTCTCTGGGATGTGTCTGAACAAGATGAACAGCAGCCTATCTAGTGTATCTGTGTTTTCATTAACTGAAGCACAGAGAGGTCGAGAGAGTGAAAATGACAAGGAGGACGTCAAGAGCAATGAGAAAAGGAAAAAAAGAGATATAGAAATATATATATATATTGACCGCTCTTACCGGCTTCTTGAACCAGATCTGCGGTGGTCACGTTTTTGGGATTCGGGCCGATTCTGAACGTCAACGCTGGACCCAGGACTCTGTGGAAAACAGTGGAGAAAGAGAGACATTTGAGGCAAAAAAATGCTTGTTGTCTTTCGTTATATCTGTCTGTTTAATATCAGAATACAAAGTCCTTTATTAGTCCCATCAGAAGGAGAGGACTCTTTAAAGTAGAGACTCTACATACTGATATACACCTGAACATCAGCAGGAGAGGACTCTTTAAAGTAGAGACACTACATACTGATATACACCTGAACATCAGCAGGAGAGGACTCTTTAAAGTAGAGACACTACATACTGATATACACCTGCACATCAGCAGGAGAGGACTCTTTAAAGTAGAGACTCTACATACTGATATACACCTGAACATCAGCAGGAGAGGACTCTTTAAAGTAGAGACACTACATACTGATATACACCTGAACATCAGCAGGAGAGGACTCTTTAAAGTAGAGACACTACATACTGATATACACCTGAACATCAGCAGGAGACGACTCTTTAAAGTAGAGACACTACATACTGATATACACCTGCACATCAGCAGGAGAGGACTCTTTAAAGTAGAGACACTACATACTGATAACACCTGAACATCAGCAGGAGAGGACTCTTTAAAGTAGAGACACTACATACTGATATACACCTGAACATCAGCAGGAGAGGACTCTTTAAAGTAGAGACACTACATACTGATATACATCTGAACATCAGTAGGAGAGGACTCTTTAAAGTAGAGACACTACATACTGATATACACCTGAACATCAGCAGGAGAGGACTCTTTAAAGTAGAGACACTACATACTGATATACACCTGAACATCAGCAGGAGAGGACTCTTTAAAGTAGAGACACTAATACTGATATACATCTGAACATCAGCAGGAGAGGACTCTTTAAAGTAGATACACTACATACTGATATACACCTGAACATCAGCAGGAGAGGACTCTTTAAAGTAGAGACACTACATACTGATATACACCTGAACATCAGCAGGAGAGGACTCTTAAAGTAGAGACACTACATACTGATATACACCTGAACATCAGCAGGAGAGGACTCTTTAAAGTAGAGACACTAAATACTGATATACACCTGAACATCAGCAGGAGAGGACTCTTTAAAGTAGAGACACTACATACTGATATACACCTGAACATCAGCAGGAGAGGACTCTTTAAAGTAGAGACACTACATACTGATATACACCTGAACATCAGCAGGAGAGGACTCTTTAAAGTAGAGACATACATACTGATATACACCTGAACATCAGCAGGAGAGGACTCTTTAAAGTAGAGACACTACATACTGATATACACCTGAACATCAAGGAGAGGACTCTTTAAAGTAGAGACACTACATACTGATATACACCTGAACATCAGCAGGAGAGGACTCTTTAAAGTAGAGACACTACATACTGATATACACCTGAACATCAGCAGGAGAGGACTCTTTAAAGTAGAGACACTACATACTGATATACACCTGAACATCAGCAGGAGAGGACTCTTTAAAGTAGAGACAATAAATACTGATATACACCTGAACATCAGCAGGTCTTTAATAATGAAAGAGATCACCCTCCCACGTTGTAGGAAAATCCTAAACAGGGCATTTACAGAGAATTTTAAAATGCCGCAAGTGAGAAATGCTAGTATATCTGCATCTTATCACACACCCTCCTGCACTTCTGCGTACTGTACGACTGAACACACTCTCCATCAGTCAGCCTGCTTCACACACTCTGCCAGGGGCAATATGTGAGACACACACACACACACACACACACACACACACACACACACACACACACACACCACACACACACACACACACACAACACACAACACACACACCACACCACACACACACACACACACAAACACACACACACACACACACACACACACACACAGATGTCCTTCTCTAAAGCCTCCACCTTTGCTTGCTCTGGTAAATGTCAATATTTCCACAATCTCTACCCCGGCCTGCCTGACAGAAGCTTTTCTGCAGATGCATCTCAAATTGAATTGACGTGATTGTTTTTTCTCAATAAATACACCCGTGGTGGAACACACACACACACACAGACACACACACAGACACATACACACACACACACACAGACAGACACACACACCAGCTGCAGAGCGGGGAGATGAAGTTAAGACAGAGGACTTCACACCCTGTGTTATCGGATGTGTAAAGCTTGGACTTCATATGAGCTTCTGCTGATGAGTGTGAGGCTGGCTGGCGGGATATTGGAAGTGTGTGTGTGTGTGTGTGTGTGTGTGTGTGTGTGTGTGTGTGTGTGTGTGTGTGTGTGTGTGTGAGGATGGACTTCAGGGTGTGTGTCCCACTCCCCCTAGTGTTGAAGAGGAGCAAAACACTTACGTCATCTGAAAAAAGGCACAATTTCACCTCTCTTCTTGCAAAGGGACTCATTTTTTCTGATTTCTCGCAGCCTTGATTGTGTTCAGCGTCTATAAATCAATAAATTCTCCGTCTATAATTTGTTTTCTTCCTCCCTCTTGTCATATTTAAGTATCTCTTCTCGTTTTCACACACTCCTCACCTGCCGAGGACACACACTGCGTCCTCCGCTACATGAACGCCCTTTCATTACTTTGTGAGAGGAGAAAGGACGGCGATAAACTCTGTGTGTGTATAGAATCAATACGAGGTGTTATCCAGAGGCTTAGAGAGTCACAGATGACATGTAACAGGATTATTAGGACACAAAAAAGATACCTGTAGTCCCGTACAGTTACATAGAGTACTGTACCTCCCATTTTAGGCTACTTTATGCTATAACGTAAGGGGAAATAACCCGACTTTTAGTCCAATTTACGACTATTTAATTTAATTTTAAATCCGATAGATAAGGTTTAATGCGAAGAAACCATGTCGAAAAAAATTAAAAAACAGGTAAATAGATCAGAGAAAGGGAGAGCGCATTAGAAATGGATGCATTTAATTAATAAAGAGATTGTTTTTATGTCAAATTGGGAATTACTTGTACAAGTGTCCCTGTTTTGACGTGAGTAATAGATCCAGCGCTGTGAGTGACTGAAATAATATCCGTGTTTATTCATCCGCATCCTAATAAACACCAGTCATTATCAGGAGATGTTCCTCTGTGATGTGAAATGACAGGTGTAACAACAGGATGAGTTTAAATGCTGACATGTTTGAGGGGTAAACTACCAAGAGTTCAACAGAGCCAGGGCTACTTTAAAGAGTCCTCTCCTGCTGATGTTCAGGTGTATATCAGTATGTAGTGTCTCTACTTTAAAGAGTCCTCTCCTGCTGATGTCCAGGTGTATATCAGTATGTAGTGTCTCTACTTTAAAGAGTCCTCTCCTGCTGATGTTCAGGTGCATATCAGTATGTAGTGTCTCTACTTTAAAGAGTCCTCTCCTGCTGATGTTCAGGTGTATATCAGTATGTAGTGTCTCTACTTTAAAGAGTCCTCTCCTGCTGATGTTCAGGTGTATATCAGTATGTAGTGTCTCTACTTTAAAGAGTCCTCTCCTGCTGATGTTCAGGTGTATATCAGTATGTAGTGTCTCTACTTTAAAGAGTCCTCTCCTGCTGATGTTCAGGTGTATATCAGTATGTAGTGTCTCTACTTTAAAGAGTCCTCTCCTGCTGATGTTCAGGTGTATATCAGTATGTAGTGTCTCTACTTTAAAGAGTCCTCTCCTGCTGATGTTCAGGTGTATATCAGTATGTAGTGTCTCTACTTTAAAGAGTCCTCTCCTGCTGATGTTCAGGTGTATATCAGTATGTAGTGTCTCTACTTTAAAGAGTCCTCTCCTGCTGATGTTCAGGTGTATATCAGTATGTAGTGTCTCTCATTTAAAGAGTCCTCTCCCTGCTGATGTTCAGGTGTATATCAGTATGTAGTGTCTCTCCTTTAAAGAGTCCTCTCCTGCTGATGTTCAGGTGTATATCAGTATGTATTGTCTCTACTTTAAAGAGTCCTCTCCTGCTGATGTTCAGGTGTATATCAGTATGTAGTGTCTCTCCTTTAAAGAGTCCTCTCCTGCTGATGTCAGGTGTATATCAGTATGTAGTGTCTCTCCTTTAAAGAGTGCTCTCCTGCTGATGTTCAGGTGTATATCAGTATGTAGTGTCTCTACTTTAAAGAGTCCTCTCCTGCTGATGTTCAGGTGTATATCAGTATGTAGTGTCTCTACTTTAAAGAGTCCTCTCCTGCTGATGTTCAGGTGTATATCAGTATGTAGTGTCTCTCCTTTAAAGAGTCCTCTTCTGCTGATGTTCAGGTGTATATCAGTATGTAGTGTCTCTACTTTAAAGAGTCCTCTCCTGCTGATGTTCAGGTGTATATCAGTATGTAGTGTCTCTCCTTTAAAGAGTCCTCTTCTGCTGATGTTCAGGTGTATATCAGTGTGTAGTGTCTCTACTTTAATAGGATTTAAACCATGGAGGTTAAAAAATAGCTCATTTTGAACGGAAACTCAACATACCTTGCTATCCCACTAATATGGCTTCATAGTAAACCTCTCTGGTTTTCACTGAAACTAAATCCAAATCTAGAGTTTACAGATGTGGATCAGAACATTAGTATTAAGGTCACGGTGCAGCAGTACTGCCTGACTCTCTGAGTCTACAGCTAAAGTACTGCAGAGCTATGATGTGTTCACATGCTGCGGGATATTCCTGACTTCACTCCTCTTGCAGGATTTCTTGAAAGGCTTGTCTGATCTGCGTTGAAACATACGTTTCCTCTGCCTCCTACATGGCGCCACACCGAATGTACAGCCCAAAAAACGGCACAAGTTCAAGGACAATTCGCCCGCTCATTAATATATTAACCGACTACTTTCTCTACTTCCAGCTCTTGATCTACTGCTGCTTCCATTTCTAAACTGAGCGTCGTTTGAAGGCTCGACTGCTCTCTCTTTTTCCGACGGTGACCAAAGAAGAGGCAGTGTGTGAATACGATGGAGACATCAGTGTGTGTCTGGAGGTAATTAGGCCTGATTTGTCTCCCTGCGCGGAGTCAAACACTCGGAAAGGTCACAAAAACAACAACCGCCTCCAGTCTCTAGCACACACAGTCCTGTTTGTACAAGACAAGACCATTTCCAGCGCTTTACATGCAACCAATTACCCGTGCACTGCCAGGCAAATCATTATTTGTGACAATGTGGAGGGCATGTTGGTGTTTAATACAGTGTAATCCTAATGCAATGTAACTGTTAACAAAGTGGTATCCTGGGAATGGCATATGTGTGTGTGATAACAGATGTGCTCACGAAGGGTTTTATGACACTACAGGAAGGACGTATGTGCAATATGTGCAATATATATATATGCCGTTAATAACTGTGCAATATACACCTGGCTCCTATATCTTCAGAACTGTTACAGGATGTGTATTTTGTAAATCGTGTAATTTTTACGTCGTCATGCTTCAAGCAATAAAAGAAAAGATCTTTATACTACTTTATATCGATATTGTGTTTCTTTGCATATTTGCCTAACTCATCGTTTTCTCTAGACAGCAGGTGCAGCAGATTTTAAGTTTCTACGACAGACCTGAACATGTGGAAGTGTTTCTACAAGACAAGACCACTTCCAACGCTTTAAATGCAACCAATAATCCGTGCACTGCAAGGTGAATCATTATATGTGGAGGGCATGTTACTGTTTGTACGTACGAGAGTTGTGTGAGGTCTGAAACGTGGAGGTTCAGTTTCTCCGTGAGGCGCTCCATCAGCTCTGAACCCTGGGAAGAGGTGAGGGAGCTGGGGGGGAAAAGAGAGAGCAGGGGGTCAGTGTCAGAAACATGCAACACACACGCAGATACTTAAGTAATTAATCCACCAATGCAACTGTAAGGGAATACAGTTTCTTTTTTGTATCCCGAGAACCCGTTACATGTAATCTGTTACAAAGAGTCGAGGGAAAAGAGATCAGCTGTTTGGTAAATCATCTGCTTTCTTTTCTAGCAATGAAACAAACAATAAGGTGCAAATGGAAAACCTGCGTGAGGCGTAATGGCTGCATCGTATAGACGCTCCATTCCCTCCCTTTTCTCATCTTTCTCTTCCCTCACACACACATTGACTTTCTGTCTTTGCACACACACACACAAGGTAAAACAGATGACACAAAGTAGACAAACACACTCACACACACACAGTCGCCCTCACGGTGCGATGAGAATAATAAGGTGCAAATGGAACGGAGGTGAAGTGTAATGGCTGCTCTGATAAAGCCATGCCTCATCTCAGCTCAGACGGAGAGCGAATCGCCGAGGAAATAGACCAAAATAAAGGCAATCTGCAGGCTGGATGAAGAGGGCATCACCCAGCACACAGAGAAAGAAACTGCTTTACTGTCGACAGCTTAACCTGAGAGTGCAAGGTGACATGAGACAAGAGTCATGGATCAAAACGAGGATTCTGTTAGCGGAGAAATGTGAATTTAACTGTGCATTTTGAGCTATATGCTATATATTTTTAACGTATTCTGCTCATCTTCAGGTTCATATCTGTATTTTATGCCTCATGTTTCCATGATTTAAAGAGGCCCTATTCTGCTTTTAGTGGTTTTCCCTTTCCTGTAGTGTGTTATATAGGTTTTAGTGCATGTAAATGGTCTCCAAAAGCTAAAATCCCTGTGTTTCCTCCAGAGGGACATCTCTAAAGAACCAATCAGAGCAGACTGGG
Source organism: Dissostichus eleginoides (assembly GCA_031216635.1). Taxonomy (NCBI): domain Eukaryota; kingdom Metazoa; phylum Chordata; class Actinopteri; order Perciformes; family Nototheniidae; genus Dissostichus; species Dissostichus eleginoides. Next base: position 22,138,997 of record CM062285.1, read on the forward strand.
CTCTGGTTTTAGACAGAGGGTGAAAAATAAAGAGCTTTTTGAACATTAAAGCATGGAGACACTAAATACTGATTTACCTGAACATCAGCAGGAGAGGACTCTTTAAAGTAGAGACACTACATACTGATATACACCTGAACATCAGCAGGAGAGGACTCTTTAAAGTAGAGACACTACATACTATACACCTGAACATCAGCAGGAGAGGACTCTTTAAAGTAGAGACACTACATACTGATATACACCTGAACATCAGCAGGAGAGGACTCTTTAAAGTAGAGACACTACATACTGATATACACCTGAACATCAGCAGAATAGGGACTCTTTAAAGCTCAAAAAGTGCTTTTTGCCCCTTAGCCTATCACGTACAATGTGTTGGAGCGCTAGCAAATAGGAGCGTGAGTGTTACATAGTGATGTCACTGTGATTCTAAGGTAAAAAAAGGAGTCTAATGGTGGGAACTTTGGGATTTTCAGACCATTTACATGCACTAAAACCTATAGAACACGATACAGGACAGGGAACACCCCCACGAATAATAACAGGGCCTCTTTAAATGAAAGCAGAATATTTCCTCTTTAGGCGCATGTTTAGCTAAATGTTACAGTTATCTTTCAAGGTTGTAATGACGCAGAGATATTCTTGTGTTTAGCCTGCAGTTGACACCACAACACAGATGCAATATCCCCCCCCCCTCCTCTGAGAGAGTGGGTGTTTCTGTTGTTCCTCCACTTCTTTTTTCTGAAAGTTAAAGATCCTCCGAAGTGATTCCTCACACGTTCAGATCCCTCTGCGGTGATTCCAGCAACGGGAGAGCTGCGGAGTGACTGGGTTGTTGATGCTAGCTTTCCCCTTGGGTTTCTCTTTCTCTCTATACCTTTCCACTTCTTCTTCCTCCTCCTCTTCCTCCTTCTTCTTCTATTCCCCAAACCCCCCACTAGCAGCGCCACAATGTCAGCGCTGTCAGATAAAAACGGTGAAATCATGAAGTCTGCAGCCTCTCTATAGAATGGATATAGGTGTGTGTCGGCGAGTAGACCAGGAGGTATTTTATTCAGAAGCTGACCTGTGTCTTACCTCTGGTGCTTCTGTGTTTACGTCATTATTAATTATGCACACACAGTGTACAAAAAGAGAGAGTGGGATACTATAAATACATACTAATGGGACTTAAATACAAAAATGTGGGAACAAGGAGGTTTTAATTCTCCTAATCCCTTGTGGTTTTTCTTTGGTTTTTACTTCCATCTTTACTGCTCTTTGATTTATTATGTTTCTGCTTTGTTGATTCCCTCGATGGACACAATGCAATACATTACTGTATATTAAGCACATTTCTGTTCAAAGCTACCTCGTTAGTTACCTAGTGTAGGTTACGTCTCAAACGGGTAAAATATAAGGACAATTTAACCTAGAATCCAAATTCAATTAGCCCGTAAATGTGCCAATTAGCTAACGAACGTCATCCATCCCACTGTCTAGCAAACGTTAGGGCTGGATTATTGCAATTCCCTTTTATCAGGCTGTCCAAACTCATCATTAAAGACCCTTCAATTCATACAAAATGCTGCAGCACGGGTTTTACCAGGAACGAAAAAGATGGACCACATCACTCCTGTTTTAGCAGCATTGCGCTGGCTACCAGTTAAGTCCAGGATTGATTTTAAAATACTTTTACTGACATACAAAGCGCTCAATGGTCAGGGACCATCCTACCTACAGGATCTTTTAATCTCCTATTGCCCCTCTAGGGCATTAAGATCCCAGAGTGCAGGTCTGTTGGGTCCACAAAAAAAGATCAGGTGCTAGAGCTTTCAGCTACCAAGCCCCGTTCCTCTGGAATCAACTTCCAGTGACGATTAGGGAGGCAGACAGTGTCCACACATTTAAGAGTAGGTTAAAGACTTTCCTCTTTGGTACAGCGTACAGTTAAGACTGCTTTTAAACCCCCTTTATACATCCTCATGGACCCTTCGTTTTATGGAATTTAATTATTGTACTCTTAACTGTATTTGTGTCATTGTGTTATGTTCCTTTTTAAATTGGTATTTTCACATTGATCTTGAAAGATACGTTTGTTCTTTTTACATTGTTTTACATTGCCAATTGTGTTGTGAAGCCCTCTGAGACAAATATGATTTGTGATTTTGGGCTATATAAATAAACTTGAATTGAATTGAATTGAATTATCCACCTTTCTAACAAGCTAAAAACAGGCTTTTGTAATTAATTGACTTGCAGTGTGGACCTGTCTACGTTCAGACAGTGAGAGTCATTATAAAAACATGTTGACGGTTTTTTTTAAGCTAACCAGCTGCTCTCATACAGCAGCAGCTCTGTAAACTCTCAAATATGCATTATTTGGGTAAACTCATCACATGTTGGTGATCTTTCTCTCCTGAATAAGTGGTATCACCTAATATCAGTTCATTTGAAAGCTTAAAAGCTGTTTCTTTGGCTAGGTAAAGGTTGATAAAGTAACTTCTACAGCAGGCAGAAGCACAAGGTGAACATGTGTGGCATTAATGGGACAAACACTGTCCCAATATGAGGCTAAAACACGTGTGAGGAACAGCTGAAGGACACACTGACACCTGATAAAGGGATTTGAGAGATAGGAAGTTATCTCCGCTGACTACCACACACACACACACACACACACACACACACACACACACACAGAGGGGTTTATCATCCCTGTGTTGTAATCAGGATTTCTGCAGCGCTCTCTTTTCATAAGGACCTGATATGTGGGCGGGTTTTCCCTGAAATGTGTCGCATGAAAGTGGGTTTAAGAAACGGAACAAAGCAGACACATGTGAGGTATTAGAGGTGTGTGAAGAGGAGAGAGGAGCAATACACTGGGATGAGAAGCAACTACATGAAGACGGGTTATAATAATAGAGAGGAGGTTTTACAAGGTGAGGATTTAAGGTATAGGACTGAGATTATTGACATCTTTATCTTGTTATTGACAACAAAAACATTTTTCTCTTATTTAAACCTTAAATGGGCATTCAGTATTTGGGGAAATTAACTGATTGATATTTTCCACATTACACCATATTACACTGGTATTAGACCCATATTACACTGTTATTAGACCCATATTACACTGTTATTAGACCCATATTACACTGGTATTAGACACATATTACACTGGTATTAGACCCATATTACACTGGTATTAGACCCATATTACACTGGTATTAGACCCATATTACACTGGTATTACACTGTTATTACATTGGTATTAGACCCATATTACACTGGTATTAGACCCTATATTACACTGGTATTAGACCCATGTAACACCAATATTTTCCCAATATTACACCATAAATACACTGGTATTAGACCCATATTACACTGGTATTAGACACATATTACACTGTTATTACACTGGTATTAGACACATATTACACTGGTATTACACTTGTATTACACCCATATTACACCCATATTACACCAATATTTCCCCAATATAACACTGGTATTACACTTGTATTACACGGTTATTAGACCCATATTACACTGGTATTTGCACTGGTATTACACCCTATATTACACTGGTGTTAGACCCATATTACACCCATGTAACACCAATATTTGCCCAATATTCCACCATAATTCCACTGTTATTGCACCTATTTTACACGCATGTCAAACGCATGTATAAATAAGATCATTTAATCCTAATCCTACTCACTCTGATCCGGTGATGATGTATCCGAAGTGTCTGTCCTTCCCTCTGCTGGAGAACTCCTTCACCGCCACGTGGACCAGCTGAGTCTTCACCTTCACCTCCTTCATCTTCTGTGGTTCCTCCTCTTGTTGTTGTTGTTGTTGTGGTTGTGGTTTCTCCTGCAGGCGGAGAGCAGCAGGAAGTTGACCCAGCGTCGTTCGGCTCTGGACGTTTTCCTGTCCGACGGTTTTCCGGAAGGAAGCCGGCGCTCCGACGTTAACCTGTGGAAAAGATGGGAAGAAACACGTATTTTTTTGACAAATATTTGTATTGGTATTTCTTTTTTGACACAAGGATATATATCCCCACAAAGAAGAAGCAAACACATAATCAAAGAAAACACAAGAAAGAAAGTAAGAAAAAAAACTAAGTATATTTACTCAAGTACTTTACTTAAGGACAAGATTCAAGGTGTATTTGTTTTTTATTGTCATATCTACAGTAGAAGAGGTAGTTGCACTGTGCGAAGAAATTCTTATGTTTCAGCTCTCAGAACTAAATATTAAGGAACTATGCAAACAAACATATAAGATAAGAACTAGCAGAGGAGGAACATTTGAGAATATGAGCTGACATACATTCAAAGATTGTAAAAAGAAATGTAAAAAATTCATAAAAATTGCAAATAAAATTGCAAATAGCAAAAACAATGTTAAAAAAATGCATTAACATTTCAAAAAAATGTTAAAAATTGCACAAAAATGTTTAAAAATGTATAAGAATTGTAAGAAATTGTAAATTAAATTGCATGAAATTGTCCCAAAATGAAAGTGCATGATATGCTGCATTATAAAACAAAATAAATAAATAAGATATACAAGCAGAAGGGAAGAGTATTGGTGTATAAATATATGAATATGCATAAGAATTGATCGATATATCAGCAGGATGTGTGTAAACAATATCGTGACGGACAGTGTTACTTTGTTGGTCTACAGCAGTGAAATGCACATGAATAATTTAAACTTTGCACAATGAATACTTTTACTTTTTATACCTGAGGAGCGTCGTTGAACGGCTCCATGTTGAGGTAGTCCAGCAGCTTGGAGAAGAACGCTGCGTGCTGTGGTAAACAAAAGGAGATTCAACAACAACAACAACAACACAGACTAACAGCACTTCTTGCAGCTTTCTGTTTATTTACAATGTTATGAATTGTCTTTTTGCTGTTAATTATAATGAGTTATTGCCTGTATGTAAAGCACCTTGAACTGTACTACTGTCACAACAATATAGCTGAACCTGTTATCTAGCTTCTACCACACTACATTCTACAGCACATGAACTCAAGGCCCGGGGGCCAAATCAGGCCCGTGGTGGATTTAATTTCGGCCCGCAGGATAATTTCTAATTACTATTAGATCTGGCCCGCCGGTATATTGCACGCACACCTTCACTCCATCCTGAGGGTCTCCTCAGCTCAGAGCCTGACCCCAAACATTGATGACCTTGCACCCAAGATGAGATGCCAAGTATCTGGCTTGAACTAGCATCACAGAGCAGCACACTGAGTTTCAATGGATGTTTCCTTCTGCACTTTGTTTCTTGAGACAACAGGGCATGTTTGGTTTGTTCTTTGAGGGAAATAGTTTTCTTGAAGCTGTTGTTGGCCTGTGGAAAAATGTAATCATAAGAAATGACTCTGGAAAAGCTGCAGATAGAGCCATAAGAAATTAATGCAACTGATTATTTAATGTTTAATGTTGTTTTTATAGGCAATCATTTAAGCTTTGTTAGTTCCAGGTTTAATATGTGCAATAAGTTCATTTCAATAAGTTCTGCAATAAACATGGAACCGGTCCGGCTCTCGACTAGTACCCATTTTTTTATTTTGGCCCACTGTGTATTTGAGTTTGACACCCCTGGTCTAAATGATACACTTCATTGACTTAACTTAACTTTTATACCACATTGCGTACTTTCTAAATTGTAAAAAGTGGTATTTTTAATATTCTGTGCATGCCCTTTTCTGCCACTTTCTTTACTTTTGCTGTAAAATGTAAATTCCCCCTCCTCTGTGGGTCTAATCAAGGAGTTCTGAGATGCATTAGGACACTACCATGCATTGCTTTTAAAAGAGAGTTCATTAAGTGATGAGGAATTATAATTAACACCTTTTATATCAGTCGTTTGAAAGAATTAGAGTTGCATTCACTGACATTTTTCTATGTCTAAGTGCTGCTACGAGGTCGCAATACATCCTTTTTTCCTTACGAATGATTAGAAACAATATAAATATATATTCAATGCATTCTCAGTCAAATTAATAACTATTTTCATTCATAACACTTTAAAAGGAACATATTGGAGGCCAGACAACTCAGACGACTTTCTACTTGAAAGGTGGATAGAGTATGTCTCTGAGAAACCAATTTAGTTTGCAGGGTATTTTTTAAATCACCTTGTCAACGGGCTCTTGTCTGCGCCGGCTCTCTGTTGGCCTGGAAACAAAACACAGATTATGTGAGCAGATTGTGTGGAAACGTACGTGAGAAAAGAGTGGAAAGGAAGGACTCGAAAAAGACATTTGGCAGGAGTTAATGTGCATTTATAAACTCAGAAACTCTTGTATCGATGGCACGAAAGCAACACACACATAAGTCAACATTATTATTATCACCGCACTAAACCGTATTTCATTTTGAAACAAATATTTAGAGTTTTGAAGATATAACTAATATTGTAGTAATGGAGAACTCTGTTTTTTGACATGGAGGATGAGAAGGCTACCTCAATCGAACTTTCACATTATCATAGTGACATCCCAGGTATATATTTCCAGCTTTCAAAATGTTTCGTTGTGGATGTTTGTGTTACCTATAGTACAAATAATATCATTTTCGAAATCTGTTTTTACGGTCTTTGGTCCAAAATGTTCATCTAGTATGTCAAAATGTAAAACATAACTATCAGTTTATATAGGTGAGGTTGTCTTAAAACGATAGATACCAAACATTGACATGCTAAACATTTCTTAATGGGAGTAAGACATATCAAAAGTAGGCGAAAACTGACAAATTAGCTAAGGACTCTAAAGGGTTAATGTGCATTATTTGATTTAATATTCTGTTCTCGTGCATATCGTATTCTATTTACATGTATATAGACTAGATATTTGATTCTATATGTTGCATTGTTGGAGGAGCTCAGGTCAGAAGAATTTCATTGCCATTTCTACACTGTGCAGTATGTAATGCTGCTCCAAAAACAAGTTCATCAATATTGAAAACAAGTTGTTTTCACTTGAAATAAGTACAAAAATCTGCCAATAGAACAAGTGAAAGTTAGCTTGGTAAGACTTCTTGAAATAAGGAGGGATATTTAGATAAATCAGATCTTGTAATTATCTGGAGAACTCATTTTGAACTATATTTGACCAGAATCAGGAAATGTTGTGACAATATAAGTCGCAAATGCTCAAAGCTTTTCTGACGTTAGTTGGTGAGTTGGTAAATGTCGTCCGCCACAAATGGATCTAATAAATATAAATAATTATAATTTCTTTTTCTTTTTTTGGTGGTCTAATGGATAGTGAGGTGGGCTGATGATCGGAAGGTTGCGAGTTCAAATCCCGCCTGGAACACCACTACTAGTGTGCCCTCGAGTAAGGCACCCTCAGTTACTCCAGGGAGAAGGTCCCTGTAATTGTCATGGTAGTCGCTTTGGAATAAGCGTCTGCTAAATGCCTACATTGTAAATTGTAAATGATATTTTTGGGAGAATAAACCCCACAGATCCTCGACTCCGGTGTGTCTCACTCATTAACAACGCAACACCGCAACAAGAACGTTGTCTATAGTAGCATGTATTTTCTTACCCGAATAGGTTAAGGGCCTTTGGCTTTTCTTGCCGGGGGGGGTGCGGTGCCCCCACAAAAAGAATCAAATTCTGTGGGAAACACTGAATATGTGTTTCATCTGAGATACAACTCAAAATAAGATGTTATTGACTTAACAAGATGATGCATTGTCTAAAAACAAGACCTGATATCTCACTGCAGTGTACTTCTGAAGGTATTGTTTCTTATATCAGGTGGAGAGACACATTCTGACTAGGTGTTAGACAGATATACTGGGAGTTTTTGTAGTGTATGACACTAAAACCTTTGAATCTTTGACTCACCTGGCTCTTTGGGTCTCGCTGTGTCTTCCTTTTTTAGATTTTCTTGTTTCAGATCCTGGTTTTCTTTCAGTTGCATTGCCACCATCGGTCTGGATTCAGCAGGTTTTGGTTTTGATCCAGTATTTGATCCAGTTTCAGGACCAGGACGCCCATCTTTCTCTTCGTTCAGAGCTCCAGCTATAACCCCCGCCAAATGGTCCAGATCTTTCCCCATCAGAGACTCAAAGTGAACACTGTGTCGTCCCAACTGGTTCACCATGTTCTGGATGAATCGCTCTGCAAAGGAAGGTTTAAATCACAATATAATAATAATAATACACTTTAGTTATACAGCACCTTTCATGCTTGAGGCAGCCCAAAGTGCTTTACAGAGTATGACAAAGAAATGACGGTAACACCTTATATTAAGGTACACTCATTCACCATCAACTAGTTGTTAATTAACATAATAATAATAATACATTTTCCTGGTGCTCAAAGCGCTTTAGAAACAAGTAAAGAAGATAAATAACAACATGCATATTAGAGTCAAACTACTAGCTGCTTGTTTGTTATGAACACGACTTCACTTTCAAATAGGGAACATATTCTGAGTTACAAAGACCTAATTTTTCGTTATTTTGACACGATTAACACTTGTAGTTTCATTTCTTGTTACATAAGAATATACCACATTTGTTTGGTGTTATTATGGGAGAATTACTATTCTTGTGGTACTGCTACTGCATATTGAACAAAGCATATTAAGACCCTCTCATGTACAACAACTTCCTTACGTACAATAAATTAGCACTAATTAGAATAGCAGAATTGGGAGGGATGAAACCCTCTTTAATGGTCACACATGCAGAGCACACAGCAGACACAGAGAAATGTGTTCTCTGCTTTTAACCCATCCTAGTGCCAGGAGTCTAGCACCAGGAGTCTAGCACCAGGAGTCTAGTGCCAGGAGTCTAGTTCCAGGAGTCTAGCACCAGGACTCTAGCACCAGGACTCTAGCACCAGGACTCTAGTCCAGCACCAGGACTCTAGCACCAGGACTCTAGCACCAGGAGTCTAGTCTAGCACCAGGAGTCTAGCACCAGGACTCTAGCACCAGGAGTCTAGTCTAGCACCAGGACTCTAGCACCAGGAGTCTAGCACCAGGAGTCTAGTACCAGGAGTCTAGCACCAGGACTCTAGCACCAGGAGTCTAGTACCAGGAGTCTAGCACCAGGACTCTAGCACCAGGAGTCTAGCACCAGGAGTCTAGTACTAGGAGCAGTGGGCAGCTATTGTACAGCGCCCGGGGAGCAATGGGAGTGGGGGGGGAGGGAGGGGGGGGGTCCGGTGCCTTGCTCAAGGGCACCACGGCAGGGCCCAGGAGGTGAACTGGGACCTCTCCAAATAGCAGTCCACACTCCACATTGAGGTCTGGTCGGGGACTTGAACCGGCGACCCTACGGCTCACAGTCCAAGCCCCTACTGACTGAGCCACTGCCGGATAATATTAGAGGGTTATTGAGGAAAAACTCTTAACTAATGGCCTAGTACTTGTAGAATAAGGCATTAATAAGTGCTTTATAATGACTAATAAAGAGCCAATAAACTGCTAATATGCATGTTAATGAACAACTAGTTGATGCTGAATATGTGTTGATATAAAGTGTTACCGAAATGACAATAACAAATGAGGAACATAATTCAAATATGTAAAAACAATAAAACACGAACAGTGATACTACAACAAAGTATAAGCCAAATTAAAAAGATAGGTCTTTAATTTACTTAAAAAAATTCCAATTGAGGTTCTAAGATCAAAAAGGACCGTGACAAGATTATTAAAACACCTAAACTTTTTAAAGAACATCCATAAACATTCATCTGTTTGCACTTTTATTTATCTAATATATCATACTCCATTTACTTGTATATAGACTCTTCTTGCACTATTTCTATTTTATTTGTATATTTAAAAATGTGGTCATGCCAATAAAGCCCCTTTGTATTGGATTGTATCAGAGGTGGAAGTAGTGGAGTACAAATACTTCGTTCAGTACATTTTTCTGGTATCAGTACTTTAGTCCACTACTTATTTCTCTACTTCTTCCATGTTGAACACAAATACCTGTACTTTCTACTTCTTACATGTTGAACACAAATACCTGTACTTTCTACTTCTTCCATGTTGAACCCAAATACCTGTACTTTCTACTTCTTCCATGTTGAACCCAAATACCTGTACTTTCTACTTCTTACATGTTGAACACAAATACCTGTACTTTCTACTTCTTCCATGTTGAACCCAAATACCTGTACTTTCTACTTCTTCCATGTTGAACCCAAATACCTGTACTTTCTACTTCTTACATGTTGAACCCAAATACCTGTACTTTCTACTTCTTACATGTTGAACCCAAATACCTGTACTTTCTACTTCTTCCATGTTCCAAACAGGCTGGTTCCTTTAGTCTGAATGTGTGTTTGGTGGCGTGATCATTATTATTTAGAGTCATTGCGTGCCTATTGATTTGAACACGATCCGTGTATCCATCATTTCCTGGTCTTCTCTAAAGAAGAGGGACCAATGAAAACGTTGTCATGTTGCCGTTGTTCAGCATGGAAACATTCATTAGCTAACAATGACATTATTGTTCTATTAATATAAAGGGAGGTCAGGTACTCTTTAAAACAGCTGCTAGTTATGGGTACTTTTTACTGAAGTACATTTCAAAGCCTCTTTACTTTCACTTGAGTAAAGAAGTTTAATCAGTACTTCTACTTTTACTATTTTTAAACACGAGTATCTGTACTTCTACTTGAGTAAAGGATGTGTGTACTCCTCTGTATTGTATTGAACGTCAGAGTGTGTGAAGCAGATCTTACCGTCGACGGCACTGAGAGGCTCTTTGGCAGCCGGTGGATTAGAGCTGGCTTTGAACAGAAGTCTGTCTAGATTTGGTCTTTGGGATTTGGAGGTAAAAGCCACCTGAGATTCTGCTTGGTTGCTCGAAGCTGGACGGATGTAGTTGATGTAGTGGAGCTTTTCGTTCCCTTGCTGAGTGTTCGGTACCTCAGACAGCAGTCGCTCCAGATGACTCGCTAACAGTTTGCTCCTCCCTTGATCCCGGTTAGCGTAAGATGGACTGAGTTTTGGGTGTTTTCCCTCCCCAGTGTGGGTGAAAACTTTGGTGATTGGAGGTTGTCCGGCTTCTTTCTGGTGGCTGAAGATAGTAGTTTCCTTCCAGCTGTGCTTTGGTTTGGAGCGGCTGGACTCCAGGTCTCCTTCAACTTAACATCTTCATTCTGCAACACAAAAATGCAAGTTATCGCACATTCAGAGCATCGGTAAACCTCTGTTAGCCGTGCTAGCCGCATCTCTTGGCATACAGTGCTAATTAGCATATTTGCATGCTAACAAGCTAAACTAGGATGGTGACCACTTCCGTTAAGTGAAATAACTCCACAACTATTGGATGACTTGCCTTAAAAGACAGTTCTGACATGAATGACCTCAAGAGGGTTACAAATCCTGTTTAATACTGAAATGTTTTCACAAAAGTACATAGAATGCTTATTATTATATATTAGTATGCTTACAAGCTAAACTACGATGGTGACAACTTCGTTAAGAGTGAAATACCTCCACAACTATTGGATGACTTGCCTTTAAAGAGAGTTCTGACATGAATGACCTCAAGAGGATGAATCCAAATGACTACAGGGATGTCCTGACTTTTCCTCGAGTGCTAAAATGGTTTTATATATCTGGTTATGACTGAAATGTCTCCAGAACAAGTCCAGCAATACCTGCATAACTAATAACATTCTTATTAGCCTCCTCAGCTGTTCTTTGCAAACAGGTGTAATTAGCATTTTTGAGCATGCTAACAAGCTAAACTAAAATGGTGAACATTCACTAGTTAACGCAATAAAACCAGCATGTTTGAATTGTCATTGTGAACTCGTTAGCACGCTCAAGTTAGCATTTAACGCTGCAGTCCCTAAGTTAGCACATTTAGAGTATTGTTAAACATATTTTAGCCTTCCTAGCGCCGCGACTCTTGGCATGGCTGCTAGTCCACCACTTTTGTCAAGACTGAAATATCAATTTGAATTGCGTCCCTTTTAAAAAGGCATGTCTAACATTAATGACAGCCAGACGATGAATCGTAATGGAATCTCAACAACAAAAGTATTTAGAGTGCTTATTAGCATATTTTAGCATGCTAACCAGCTAAACTAAGATGGGGAACTCATTGCATTGTCCTTGTAAAGGCAATAGCATTCTCAAGTTAGCATTTAACTTTGCTATCCCTCAGAAGAGCATCAGAAAGCTGCAAGCATTAGCAACACTTGTTTCCTTCATTTCTGTAAATCTTAAAACACATTTATATGATGGATTTTCAACCTAGTTTCAGATTTGTCTGACCCATTTCCACCTCAGATGAGGTCAGCGTTGTTGTGCCAGGCTTGAATTTGAAAAGAGAAGCAAACCTGGGCTTTATAGACACGACAGGATATGAATAGTGGATTCTAGATCAAAGACAACTGCCCTTGACAATTGCATTATGGAAATCAGAGATGAGATAGTGTCACTCAAAAGAGTAATTTCATGCATTTCCACAACAAACTTTTAAAAGCATATCCCTTTGCTGCTGTCAGAGAAGTAGCAGAGACCCTTTATCTCGAAAGATAGAAGCTATGATATCAGATGTAGTCTTTTTACCATTTGGCATTGTATTCCTTATATTAAAACTGGCACCAAAATGTGTGATTCTGTCCTCTCTTCTTGTCTGAATCATCTCCAGTATTATTATCTGCACTAACACTAGCTATCTCCCCCGGTCCTATTTTCTGTCCTTCAAATGTATACAGAGAAAATGTCAGGCATACTGAGCGGCCATAATAGCATTAGCACAGCGAGACGGGGTGCGCCGCCATTCATGATAACCATGTTTGCCTTTTTCCATCACGCTGCTCAACAAAGGCGCTCCACTCATCAATAAAGAAGGTCCTGAACTCTTCAACTCTGCATTATGGCTGCTCTGACACATCAGCAGGAAGCACAGAGCGTCTCACACAGAAAACCCTACATATGAGGACTGAATAATGTAAAGAGTGATGGAGATCTTTGTGTGAAAGGGTCTCTGCTCAGTGGGAGAGAGAGGAGAGGCTAGAGAGCGAGAAACAAAAGCAGTGAGAGATGGAAGACATACTGACTCTATTTCAAAAGGAATAAGGATGAGGCCTTTGTGTTATTTAGGCGAGGAAAACACTCAGTTTGTTTACTAGCTTTAACCTTAGGGCTACATCTCTGGAGATTAAGATAATTTTTTAAAGCGTCACATCTGCAGTTGTTCACTAGTTTAGATTAAGTTTAAAAAACAGTAGATCTTACGCTTTCAAAAATAAAGATAGTGTTTTTTTGTGCTTAATATATGCCTGTTTCTTATCGTTTCAACTCGCTTCCCATCGTAAGGTATTGTATTTCATATCGTGACGTCTTGTATCTTTTCCTATTGAATTGTTATGAATTGTTTCGTTCCATTTCTTTTAGTTTTGTCTCGTAAAGTATCATTTTGTATTGTTTCTAACTGTTTCACATTGTATTATATCGCTTCGCTTCGTATCATTTCGTAATATTTTTTATCAAATCACATTGTTTTTGTATCGTAAGAAAGCTCATCAGAAGCATCAGAATAAGCACTCCTTTAAAGAGGACCTATCATGCAAAATGCACTTTTTGATGCTGTTGTCACCTGAGTGTGTGTCACCCAGAGGTGGGAAGTAGTGGAGTACAAATACTTCGTTACTGTACTTAAGTACATGTTTCTGGTATCAGTACTTTACTCCACTACTTATTTTTCTGACGCCTTTTTACTTTCTACTTCTTACATTTTGAACCCAAATACCTGTACTTTCTACTTCTTACATGTTGAACCCAAATACCTGTACTTTCTACTTCTTACATGTTGAACCCAAATACCTGTACTTTCTACTTCTTACATGTTGAACCCAAATACCTGAACTTTCTACTTCTTCCATGTTCCAAACAGGCTGGTTCCTTTAGTTTGAATGTGTGTTTGGTGGCGTGATCATTATTATTTAGAGTCATTGCGTGCCTATTGATTTGAACACGATCCGTGTATCCATCATTTCCTGGTCTTCTCTAAAGAAGAGGGACCAATGAAAACGTTGTCATGTTGCCGTTGTTCAGCATGGAAACATTCATTAGCTAACAATGACATTATTGTTCTATTAATATAAAGGGAGGTCAGGTACTCTTTAAAACAGCTGGTAGTTATGGGTACTTTTTACTGAAGTACATTTCAAAGCCTCTTTACTTTTACTTGAGTAAAGAAGTTTAGTCAGTACTTCTACTTTTACCAGAGTATTTTTAAACACGAGTATCTGTACTTCTACTTGAGGAAAGGATGTGTGTACTTCTGCCATCTCTGGTGTTACCTGAGTGTGTGTTACCTGAACGTTGGCTCGTTGACTTCCTGTCTGTCCCTCAGGCAGGAAACCCAGTCCGCTCAGATACTGCTTCATGTTTCTGCTCAGCTTCAGGTCTCTGGATCCACTGAAGGCGTTCAGAGGGATCTGAGCTGAGGTCTGATGGCGAAGAGGAACCGTTCTCAGTTTGGAAAGCTCTCGAGAAATCACCTGCTGGGTGATGTCGTCCTGCCATGTCAGACCTGGACACAAACAAAGGGTTTTTAGATGCATTGTTAAGGAGTGAGCTGCAGCTTCTCTGATGTTCAGAGTCATTGATCGTGTCATTTTTTTTTCACGACATATAACCACCAGCAGTACAATTACTGCCTTATTTTTAGCCTCATGCTGAAGGATCAGTAGTAAAAGTACTCACTATTATCAGTGTTAAGGTACCTCATACTGATTCTGATTATGATCCGTTAACTAGCAGTATTTTCTTTGGTCGAGTTGACGTAAAAATAAAAAATACATTCCTAAATTAGGAAGGAAGAGTCTTCTGGGTATTTCATTATAGAGAAATCAATTGGATTTGGACATTTGGCTAGTAGGAAACACATTTTGTACACAATATACTCATAATATATCTCTTTAAAATACTGCATGCTCTAACAGAGTAATGCCATTGTCAATGCAAATGTTAAATGAATCTTTCCTCAATACAAAATTATTTATAATTCATTATTGACTATCAACAGCTGTCTGTCTGTAAGAAGAATATATAGTATGTCAATTGTAGGTTTTTTGTACTTATTGTAAGTTGCTTTGGATAAGTGTCATCCAAATTAAATAAAAGGAATGTGTTGCAAAAGTGTCAAAAAAAGGTTTTATCTATGTTGGAAATATTGTTAGAAACTGCATTTAAAGACACACTTTAAGAAAGCCAAGACATGTACACACACACACACACACCCACAAGTGCACACACACATACAGACACACATGTACACACACACACACGCACATGTACACACACATACATGTACACACACACACACACACACACACACACACACACACACACACACACACACACACACACACACACACAAGCCCAGGGAGAGTGTCACACACATGCCTTGCCAACATTGCTGCTAATTGCCAGCCAGTATCTGGGCTGCAGAACTGCTGGAAACCGCTGCCAGGACCAGATGGAGCTACCAGAGCAAAAAGAATTAAATAAAAAAAGATCCCAAAACATGGCCACATTCCCGGGGAGCCGAGAGCCAACAGACAGCATTCCATAGAAATATAGAAATACCACGGATATCACACTGATGACTCTCCATCTCCGTGCAGAAGCATGCTTTAATGAGACAGAAATGTAGATTACTAGCTCTACAGAAACAATGCTGCTCTTCACCTTCAGTAAAGAGAACTGGGAACTTCCACACCACCACTATGTGCAAAATAAATACCATCATTATACACTCTCTGCTATATAATAGGGATGGGAACGATTAATCGAATATTCGAAATTATTCAGGTATTCGAATATGAGTTATGAATATTTGTATTGTAATTCTTTTTTTTTTGTTTTTTTTTTGGGAGGGGTGCCTAAGTTGATTGCATATGATCAAATGGAATAATTCAATGTATACGACAGTGCCATAGCTAAATGTGTTAGGTCTAAAGGTGTGTTTTGCTCCGCTCACCGGTCCCTCACAGCGGGCAGAGCTGCAGGTGCTGATCTCTCTCTCTCTCTCGTCCGGTTATACTTCACTCGCGTTTATGTCCAGATCCATCAGATCTAGCTAGTTCTAGCTAATGATGTGGCTGCTGCCCCTCCCTACACGCAGATCACGCAGACTCAAACCTCATCTTATGTCCAGATCCATCAGATCTAGCTAGTTCTAGCTAATGATGTGGCTGCTGCCCCTCCCTACACGCAGGTCACACAGACTCAAACCTCATCTTATGCCCAGATCCATCAGATCTAGCTAGTTCTAGCTAATGATATGGCTGCTGCCCCTCCCTCACGCAGATCACGCAGACTCAAACCTCATCTTATGCCCAGATCCATCAGATCTAGCTAGTTGTAGCTAATGATATGGCTGCTGCCCCTCCCTACACGCAGATCACGCAGACTCAAACCTCATCTTATGCCCAGATCCATCAGATCTAGCTAGTTGTAGCTAATGATGTGGCTGCTGCCCCTCCCTACACGCAGATCACGCAGACTCAAACCTCATCTTATGTCCAGATCCATCAGATCTAGCTAGTTGTAGCTAATGATGTGGCTGCTGCCCCTCCCTACACGCAGGTCACGCAGACTCAAACCTCATCTTATGCCCAGATCCATCAGATCTAGCTAGTTGTAGCTAATGATATGGCTGCTGCCCCTCCCTACACGCAGATCACGCAGACTCAAACCTCATCTTATGCCCACATTCCAGCTGAGGGTCTTCTCTACAGCTGGCCTGATTGTGAATCGCCTCAGCACCCGCCTCTCCCCTGAGTAGACATGCTCATATCCTTAAAGAAGAATGAGTATTGAATAGCTGCATTCTGTGATAGGCCCTGTTAGAGGTTATTGATCTCTGTTGTGATAGGGTTACGTTACCCTAACCCGTTATGTTGTTCGTGTATGATCCCTCTTTCATTTAAAAACCAAGTTATGTTTTAAGCATGAAAGCTGTAGGCCTATAGCTGTCAACTGTTCAAACTGTGATCACCAGGTCAATACATTTGACAAATTCGACTTGGTTTCTACTTATTTGAACATGTATTTATTTATTTTTGTCAACATTTTTCCCACATTTTCTTATTTTTATAGGATATGTACATTTCGGTTAATCGGTTAACCGTTTTTTTGGGGGTCGAATATTCGAATATACATTTGCTTTCAAATTCCCATCCCTACTATATAACATGTGCAAAATAGTTATTATTAATAATGTTCTATAATAACGTGCAATTACGTATCTGCCACTACGTTTTTACTACTAAATACTGTTAATATTTACATTAATTATGTGACCGTCTGTGTTTCCCGTAGTTATTTAATTGCTCTTTTTACTGCGCTGTTAGTGTAACGTTTTATTTTTTATTGTTATGCTGCTGTGTTTGTTCAACGCAGTCTCACGGCATTTCGTGTTATAGTCACGAAATTAATCTATTGATTCGTGTTCACCAACACGATTTCCCCATTTCTTTCGTGTCACACAGAACGATTTTAAAAGCAATGTATTTCTATTGGTATGTTTCGTTATTTTGTGACTATTACACGAAATGCCTTGAGACTGGGTTGGTTTATTGTATTTTTGTAACTATGGCACAAGTCCTATCTTATCTTATCTTAATGATGTGGACACGTTCAACAGCAATGCATGAACACAAAGCTGCAGAATGTCTTCATTAGCCGGCTTTCTCACACAGAGTTTTTGGGGTTTTCTCATAGATATTAAGAGGATCTGAATGCCTCCGGTCGTTTCTTGGCAGCGCTGATCAGCGTATGTTTCCATCCATCCGAGGAACAATGACACTTAACTACCCATGGTTTAACTGATGTGCTGTTATATATCAGTGATAATCATTCGTTACTGTACTTAAGTACATCAGAATCAGAAACAGGTTTATTGCCAGGTAGGTTCGCACATACTAGGAATTTGACTTGATGTCATGGTGCATACATAAAATATAAAAAACAAGAAATCTAATGTTTCTGGTATCAGTACTTTACTCCACCATGACTTTTTACTTCTTACATTTTGAACCCAAATACCTGTACTTTCTACTTCTTACACTTTGAACTCAAATACCTGAACTTTCTACTTCTTACATGTTGAACCCAAATACCTGTACTTTCTACTTCTTACATGTTGAACCCAAATACCTGTACTTTCTACTTCTTCCATGTTCCAAACAGGCTGGTTCCTTTAGTTTGAATGTGTGTTTGGTGGCGTGATCATTATTATTTAGAGTCATTGCGTGCCTATTGATTTGAACACGATCCGTGTATCCATCATTTCCTGGTCTTCTCTAAAGAAGAGGGACCAATGAAAACGTTGTCATGTTGCCGTTGTTCAGCATGGAAACATTCATTAGCTAACAATGACATTATTGTTCTATTAATATAAAGGGAGGTCAGGTACTCTTTAAAACAGCTGCTAGTTATGGGTACTTTTTACTGAAGTACATTTCAAAGCCTCTTTACTTTCACTTGAGTAAAGAAGTTTAGTCAGTACTTCTACTTTCACCAGAGTATCTTTGAACACGAGTATCTGTACTTCTACTTGAGTAAAGGATGTGTGGACTTTTGCTATCCCCTCTGTCTCCAATATCAAACAATATCTGGTTCATTTCAATACTGTCAGTCGTGCACAACACTCCAAATATTTTGCACATTTGCACGATTGCTTATTTCTAGTCTTTTAATGTCTCTAATGTACAATGCCTTGTCTTTTTACGCTGCTGCAACGCAAACAATTCCCAAATTGGTATCAAAAGTACTTCTTATCTTTTCTGAAATGAGGCGTTTTGTAAAAGAAAAAGTCAGGATGGAAAAGAGCTGAATTCTTTACGCTCGGATTCCTCTCAATCAACCTCTCAGCTGATTATCCTCGCACTGGGGGGGGGGGGGTAAATGTCGTGCAAATTCATTTCTGAGTCCAAAGAAAGAGCAGGTTTTATCACCGGGGTTTCTCATTTTAAGGGTGAAATTCCTCGGTTAATTAACGCCGTGCCATTAGCAGCAACATTAGATATTTCTGTTGACCTCCGGTCTGTTTTCTGAGAGACAGAGGAGCGTCTTAAATATTCAAAGCCTGTGAGATGGGATGCTGTCTTTGAAATGCAGATTTTCCCCTCTCCCTTTACTTCTGTCCACCGACTGGTTTTAAAAAAAGGAGCTAATGGAAGAGAGCGTGAATAATTTAGGAGACATGATTAGTCAAAATGAAATGTGTCAATCCAGATTTGACGTGGACATTAAACTCACAGTGCAACGGTGCAGCAGAAAGTATGAATCCATTATGAACAAACACATTTCATTTACTTTTAAAGTACGGTTGTTGTCTTCATACTTATATCGTTGTTCACCCTTAAGTAGCTTTATGATTATATCAACTTGTTACTTCACCAACCCGAGGAAACATGCGCAGCGTTTATTTATCATTGTTCAAATAAGCCCAAAAAACATTTTAGGTACGTTTCCGTCAACAGAGACAGTTGTTCAGCTTTATGATCCTGAACGTCACCAAGCACTCCGTCCCAGCTGTGTGCGTCACTCTTTAGTGTCCCCTGATCTCCCAGCTGTGTGCGTCACTCTTTAGTGTCCCCTGGTCTCCCAGCTGTGTGCGTCACTCTTTAGTGTCCCCTGGTCTCCAGCTGTGTGCGTCACTCTTTAGTGTCCCCTGGTCTCCCAGCTGTGTGCGTCACTCTTTAGTGTCCCCTGGTCTCCCAGCTGTGTGCGTCACTCTTTAGTGTCCCCTGGTCTCCCAGCTGTGTGCGTCACTCTTTAGTGTCCCCTGGTCTCCCAGCTGTGTGCGTCACTCTTTAGTGTCCCCTGGTCTCCCAGCTGTGTGCGTCACTCTTTAGTGTCCCCTGGTCTCCCAGCTGTGTGCGTCACTCTTTAGTGTCCCCTGGTCTCCCAGCTGTGTGCGTCACTCTTTAGTGTCCCCTGGTCTCCCAGCTGTGTGCGTCACTCTTTAGTGTCCCCTGGTCTCCCAGCTGTGTGCGTCACTCTTTAGTGTCCCCTGGTCTCCCAGCTGTATGCGTCACTCTTTAGTGTCCCCTGGTCTCCCAGCTGTGTGCGTCACACTTTAGTGTCCCCTCTCCAGCTGTGTGCGTCACTCTTTAGTGTCCCCTGGTCTCCCAGCTGTGTGCGTCACTCTTTAGTGTCCCTGGTCTCCCAGCTGTGTGCGTCACTCTTTAGTGTCCCTGGTCTCCCAGCTGTATGCGTCACTCTTTAGTGTCCCCTGGTCTCCCAGCTGTGTGCGTCACACTTTAGTGTCTCCCAGCTGTATGCGTCACTCTTTAGTGTCCCCTGGTCTCCCAGCTGTGTGCGTCACTCTTTAGTGTCCCCTGGTCTCCAGCTGTGGCATCACTCTTTAGTGTCCCCTGGTCTCCCAGCTGTGTGCGTCACTCTTTAGTGTCCCCTGGTTCCCAGCTGTGTGCATCACTCTTGTGTCCCCTGGTCTCCCAGCTGTGTGCAGCGTTTGGTTTCTGCAGCTTTTAGTAAACGCTGCATGTCTCCTCAAGCTGCTGAATGTTCTCTAAATGCTGCATGTGTTGTCAAGTTGCTGAAGATGTTTCTTCATGTGGAACATTTGTGTTTTTATATCTGCATCGTTTCTGAAGCTGCACCACGTTTCTCCTGATGAAGTTTTGGGTTTGCACGGGTTGGACATCATATAAGAGGCTTTTAAGGAATTTAAAACAAAGCCTGACCACCTCAACCAAAGTAATGTCATATTGACGTAATTGCAAAACTGTTGGAGATCTGTGTTTTTGCTGTGGAGGATATCATTTAGCCAGGAGAAGAAATCTACTGAATGTTTCTCCGAAACGATCCAGCTGGCTTTCCAGACACAACAGCTCAATAAAAGCACTCTTGTTTTCTCTATAACAACTCGAGTTTCCTCGTGGCATGTTAGCGTGTCTGACTTCTCTCCAGAACAATCTAACAAGGCTGTCAAGGAACGGACAGAGAAGAATACGAAGAGGAACAACAATGTTTTTTGTTGTCAGGAAAACATGTTTTTGTGCAGGTTGGGTTGGAGTGAGATGTGGTTTCATTGACATGATGTCAGTTGTCTGCCCACTGACTCTGATGCTTCCTGTCAATGGAGATAATGCACATGTCAAAATGCATCATCTCACTTCACTTGTCAGCACGGTGAGAGTCCGGCGCTCTGCACGGAGGTCAAGAGGTCAATCGACTCCAGGTTAGTGAAGTTAGACGAGGTATCAAGAACACAGACGTCACATTCTGACATGATGCCTTCTGATGTGGAGAGGACTGAGTCTGAGAGTATAAAAACAGACCAGGAAGTCAAAAAAATTGCATTAAAAACGTCTGTTCTGGAGTCAAAGTGACCGAGCTAACCTATGACTAGATGAACAGATTATTGTAGTCTTTAGCATTTAGCTAACGTATACTGCAACCCCTAAAAATGTGTTGGTAGCTAATATAATGGCCCTTTCCATTGTCAAAAAATGCTAATGCTAATGAAATTGTCTAACCCCGACACTACTTTTTCCAATGAGTTGGTGATAAGCTAACATTTGCAGCTTTTAATAGAACATTTGAATACAAAATGTAATTTCTTTGTGCATTTTTGTCACAGAAATAACTACGGATTAGCTTAGTTGTTAGCAAGTTAGCTACAACATTTTGTGGTAGCTAATGACATGCTCCTTTTGTTGTAAATAATGCTAACGCTAGGTTTCTCCTGTAGGCAGAAGAAGCTAGTGAGTTGGTGTTAAGCTAACATTTGCAGCTTTTAATAGAGTATTGAAATACAAAATGTAATTTCTTTGTGCATTTTTCCCACAGAGATAACTACAGATTATCTAAGGCTTTAGCATTTAGCTAACTAATACGGCAACCCCTAAAAATGTGGTAGCTAATAAAATGGCCTTTTCCATTGTAAAAAAATGCTAACGCTAGGTTTTTCCTGTAGGTTGTTAGCTAGTAGGTTAGTGTTAAGCTTTAAATAGAGAATAATAATTGAGCATGTACATTTTTTTTACAGTTATAACTAATGATTATCGTAGACCTTAAAATAATGCTAACGCTAGGTTTCTACTGTAAACTAGAAAGTCTGTGTTAAGCTCACATTCTCAGCTTTTAATAGAGCATATAAATACAAAATGTAGTTTATTTGTAGATTTTGTCACTAATGGCGCATTTCCACTACAGCGCGGAGCGCGGTTTAAGCGTGCCGTGCCGTGCCCGTTTTTGGTTGCGTTTCCACTTGGCGTAGTACCGGCTAGCGGGTACTATTTCACGGTTTTTCTGGCCCCATAAAATCGAGGTTCTTTCCGGGCCAACAGCCAGGCTGAGTCGGGCTGAGTATGCGAAACTAGAGAGAGAATCGCTGGCAAGGGGGCTACAACAACAACAAGATGAACATATTTGACCGTGATTTAATTGTAATACACGTTTCTAAATGATGCCGAAGTAACAACATACTGATACCGGTTAGTAAAAACCATGAATTAATGCTTTGACAAGTCTGCAGACAGACGGCAGGCGAACAACCTTTTAAAATGCGTGTTTTCTGAATGGAGACCGGCTAAGCTAACGCAGTATATGCTCCGACCGTCCACACTCACAACAACGGCCTACAGACATAAATAAACCAGCGACTGTATTCGCCATGACACAGACAGTCTGTGGTTTGTACTTGTTTAACTTTTGTCTAGTTTCTGAACAGATATGAGGAGCTGTGAGCTCTGAGTGCTAACAGCTAACGGCTGATGTTGGTTTTCTGTGGTTCGCATTGAAGATGACGTCACGGCTCCGCCTACACTGCGTTACTATAGTTACTGCCCCAGCTACTAAACTGTAATGGAAACGCAGCATAAAGTGAGCGAGGCCTAACAAGGCCTAACTATACCGTACTAAGCCGAGCGAGGCCCTGCAATGGAAATGCGCCATAATACCTACAGATTATCATTCTTACTTCAAATGTGGGGAAATCTGCTTAAATACGGTTGCTAGACTATTGGAAATGTGGTGTTTAGGGGCAGTGTTTGGCAGATTAAATGCTCCATCATCCTAAATATATAGCACATTAAAATGAATACACTACAGTTACTACCTTATATGTGTTTCTCTCTATTCCAGTCTGCCTTTTTGACTCCGCAGCATTATGACAGCAGCAGTCTGGCTGTGGTTTCACGCCTTGAATACTAAGGTGCTGTGTAATATAAAAGTAATTTGCAGTGGGATGACAGGGGCCATCAGAAGGTTTTGTGGTGAAAATGTAATAGCAAACATTGAGATCTGCCGATGGGGGACGCATGCAGACAACCATTTTGTTCAAGGGTCAATTCCTATTGATCTCAATGACATTCTGCAGCGAGATTTCTGCCTGATGAAAGATAAAGAGGATTGTAATCGATTTCATTGATGTTGTTGACGTCCCCTCCCTCCTTCTTCAATTTAACTTACAGTACAATGGCGTCTCAAAGATGACACTTCAATATAAGAATAACCAGTGCATTGTGGACTCATGCGGAGATAATGCAAGACAGAAAAGGGTGGAAATGATTCAAAGCGATGATGTAATGTCTGCAAACACAAGGTCAGACTCTCTCGATGAAAAGCATTAAACACTGCCACACCACATCTCTTCTTATCCTCTCCTTTCAGTCCCATTTGTTTATTTCTGAGCAGTAATTAGAATAAATGTGTGGTCTCGCCTTGCTTAATATTCATCGCTGCGTCCCTCTTTTTTTTTTTTCTGATTTCCTCTGGCTGACTGCTTAATGATTTTCAACAGCGGTTCACGCCTGTTAAAAGATATTAAGCTTCAGAGTGGCCTGCAAAGCCAATTATATTTGGACATTTCATGTTAGTGGTCACGCTCCATGTTAAAGGAGTCTACTGCCCCCTGGTGGCTCATACTGCACTTACACCTGGTGGCTCATTACTGCACTTACACCTGCTGAGAAAATGCACAGAAGCTCCATTTTATAATATTTCTGGTCTGTAATTTCCTGCAAAGCATTATTTTAAATTCCTGAGACAAGGGAGTGAGACTGTTCATTTAAGAGCACTGTTTTTGCATTACTTAACATACACTTACTATCAAATAACGTATTTCTATCTTGGAAAATCTGTAAAGATCAACATATTAAGAGGCTAAGTCACCATTTGGGTCTTTTATTCCGACATAAATCACTTTTTGAGGCATTTTATGGACAGAAAACACCTTTCCAAGTGTATGTGAGGATTCAGTCTTTTCTATCTGTTTCCCACACTGCAAAAACCATCAGACAGTACAAGACATGAATTTTAAATCAGCCATATCAACGTGACCGAACTAAATCCGAGAAACTAACCCTTAATTTCCTCAAATGAGCTCTAAAGTCACTCCTGTTATGAAGGCGTCTTATTGCAAATGCCCTGAAGATGTAACATGTTATTGATTGAGTACCAGAGACTTTCTAATGTGATTACTTTGCACACCGCACTCATACTCATAGCTCTAAATGTCCCACCAGCAAACAAGCCAACTGGACTGGTTAGGCAATAACGTTGGTGACAAATCAATGACCCAAAATGAGTCACATGACCTGTTCTTGCTCTATGGTTTCGAGTGGGGTATTTGGCGTCAAACGATGGCAGCTGACAGGAAGGGTTTCTGTAATCCTGCTAGTAATCTCAATTGTTTCTTCTATATGTGACAGTAATCCAGAGATGGCAAAGTACACACATCCTTTACTCAGGTAGAAGTACAGATACTCGTGTTTAAAAATACTCTGGTGAAAGTAGAAGTACTGACTAAACTTCTTTACTCAAGTCAAAGTAAAGAAGTATGGATTTATGTAAAAAGTACCCATAACTAGCAGCTGTTTTAAAGAGTACCTGACCTCCCTTTATATTAATAGAACAATAATGTCATTGTTAGCTAATGAATGTTTCCATGCTGAACAACGGCAACATGACAACGTTTTCATTGGTCCCTCTTCTTTAGAGAAGACCAGGAAATGATGGATACACGGATCGTGTTCAAATCAATAGGCACGCAATGACTCTAAATAATAATGATCACGCCACCAAACACACATTCAGACTAAAGGAACCAGCCTGTTTGGAACATGTGAGAAGTAGAAAGTACAGGTATTTGGGTTCAACATGTAAGAAGTAGAAAGTACAGGTATTTGTGTTCAACATGCAAGAAGTAGAAAGTACAGGTATTTGAGTTCATCATGTAAGAAGTAGAAAGTACAGGTATTTGAGTTAGATATGTAAGAAGTCAAAGTAAAAAGTCGTCAGAAAAATAAGTAGTGGAGTAAAGTACTGGTACCAGAAACATGTACTTAAGTACAGTAACAAAGTATTTGTACTCCACAGTAATCTGATTACTTCTACAGTAGTATTTACCTCTGTGAGCCAGTTTCTGAAGCAGGATCCTGAGGCGTTGCAGAGCAGAAGAAGAAATATCGTACGTGTACAAATCTGCAGCCGCCAACTCCTGACAGCGTCCAAACACTTCATCTGGAAGAAGAGAAGAAGAAAATGGGTTATGGACGGGTTTGTTTTAATAAAATTAGACATTCTGACCCAGTTGAAATGCTCTAATGGTGTTTATTACACAGATTAGCTGAATACTCAATGCTGATGCAGTTGTGAAGTCTGTTATTTTCCGCTAACAGACCGTTTGCTAAGGAAAGCAGATTGTTGCACTGCTGGACGTCAGAGAAATCAGCAGAAGGAGACTCTGGAGACATGTTGAACTAGTTTAAAGTTTAAACACAGTTTAGCTGAATACTCAATGCTGATTGGTCAATTTTGAGCATTCTGCAGTCTGTTATTCTTCGCTAACAGACTGTTTGTCAGAGGAATCAGCAGAAGAAGACTTTGGAAGTGTTTAAAGACTTGGACAGTTACAGAAAACCTTGATCAGTGACGTTGCTGTTGCAGAGAAACGGACCATTTTTTTCTTAGCAAAAGCAAAACTATCTGACGTCCTGTTTTTACTTTCTGACATTTCTTCCTCCGAAAACCCCAAAATAAGCCGTTCATGTCAGGAAGGACTTTTATCAGAGACCCCGTTAATCTCCCTATCAGCCTCGATCAATACGGGTTGCTAGGCGACTTACAGTCATCTCTATCAGATCCACATCACAAAGGATGGTCAAACCTCAGAAAGCAGCGAGCGACGTAACGACAGGAATACAAATGAAGTGTGGAGAGAGAGAGAGAAATCCATGTCTCTTTTGGCTAAAGTCACTCCTGTCAGATATACTTTGTTACTGTACATTTGTATTTCCACATGTATATGTTTTAATGCTATTTTAATTCTATTTGAGATGTTTACATTTTGGATTGTTTATCAAGACAAAGAAAGTCCACTTTATTGTCAATCTTTCAGTTTGTGTGAGAGATCGAAATACCGTTTCCCACAATCCAGAATACAAAAACAAATATATATAAAAATATGTATGGAATTATTTCTACTCTTTAAATTTCTCTTCTGTACAATGTCTTGTCTTTTTATGCTGCTGCAACGCAAAAATGTCCCAAATTGGATCAATAAAGTACTTATTTTCTTATCTATTATCTTATGAGTCCTGCAGAGTCAATCTGTGTGTGTGTGTGTGTGTGTGTGTGTGTGTGTGTGTGTGTGTGTGTGTGTGTGTGTGTGTGTGTGTGTGTGTGTGTGTGTGTGTGTGTGTGTGTCATCATGCATACTACCTCGTGTGATTAGATGGGATGTAATGATGTGAATCAACCCTCTGTCACGCACCACAGCGTCCCATTAATTAGGCCCAAGATGTCGGACAATGACAGCAAACATCAGTGCTTGGATTGATGTTGGTTGACACGTCAGGGACTGTGTGGTCGTTCAGCATAAAGTAAATACAAACAAGTAAACACAAACAAAAACACTGATGTCAGATACATGCTGCCATTTCCTGTCTCCTCCTCCATAATATCTCTTAATCATCTGTGGGATTTGAAATGTTGATATGAAGAGAGGGACAACCATTGCGTCAATATATTTTCTACTTTCTTGTTTATTTCTAGTCTTTTAAATTTGTATTGTACAATGCCCTGTCTTTTATGCTGCTGCAACACAAACATTTCCCAAATTGGGATCAATAAAGTACTTCTTATCTTATCTTATCAAGAAGAACAATATTCCTCTTTTTTTAAGTCAAGCAAGATCACTTTTCTAGTTACGATCAACGCTTTGCAACCCCCAAACATTTTGTAGTAGCTAATGAAGTGCGCCTTTCCGTTGTCAATAAACCTAATGCTAGCGTCTAAGCTAACACTTGCAGCTGTTAATAGATTACATTTTTCTCACAGAGATAATTACAGATTATTGTAGACGTTAGCAAGTTAGCTAAACATAGCGCTAGTGAGATCAACGCTCTAGCTACGAGCAACAAATTGCAACCCCCAAAAGATGTATGTATGTAGGGCGGCTGTGGCTCAGCGGATAGAGTGCTGGAATTCGAATCAGGGGGTAGCAAGTTCGAGTCCCACTGCAGTCAGCGTGTCGTTGTGTCCCTGAGACACTTCACCCCAAATTGCTCCTGTGGGGATTGTCCACAGTATTGAATGTATGTAAGTCGCTTTGGATAAAAGCGTCTAACAAATGACATGTAATGTAATGTAATGTAATGTAATGTAATGTAATGTAATGTAATGTAGCTAATGATGTGCACTTTTCCATTGTAAATACTGTAGGTAGTTATCTAATTAGTTAGCTAAATGTAGCGTTAGCAAGATCAATGCTCTAGTCATAAGAAGGTAAGGCAGTGTGCGAAATACCCGTCAATAATCAGGGGGGTCCCCATCTCCCATTTATTGCGCAATATACCGGTCGAAGATTTCTCAATATGCAGTAGGCGGCCTACTCTAGGGGGGTCCGGGGGCATGCTCCCCCGGTAAGATTTGTTTTTAAATGTTGGAGTCAAATGCATCAATCTGGTGCATTTTGAGGGGAAAATAAAGAGACTAGATGTAGACAGACAGTCCCCCTGTTTGAGGCAGACCCACATTTGCGCAGCGTTGCGTTCACAATACATACAAAAAATAAAGAAATCCTCAGGCCAACAGGCCATTTAACAGGCCAGGCCATCGGGAAACCTCCCAGTCCTCCCGATGGCCAGTCCGGGCCCAATCAGTAGTCTATAGCAGCGTTTCTCAACCGGGGCGCCGTCTGGCGTCTTCAGGGGTGCCGTCAAATAATTCTATATTCTGACGTTCATATGAATGAATGAATACGCGACCGTTAAAGAGCCGTCTGTTTTCGATTCTATGCGAGGAAATGCGTTT
Organism: Dissostichus eleginoides; assembly: GCA_031216635.1. Lineage (NCBI taxonomy): Eukaryota > Metazoa > Chordata > Actinopteri > Perciformes > Nototheniidae > Dissostichus > Dissostichus eleginoides. Next base: position 22,167,310 of record CM062285.1, read on the forward strand.
GCCAGCCAAAATAGATTATATTTGTGAACAAATGTTTTGAATTATGAATACTGGACATAGTAAGCTTAAAAACATTTTAGTGACCATTTCAAGTGAAAAATAAATATTATAATTTGAGACCCCCCTTAAAATTTTGCTGTTGAGGCTTTCAGGGGGGCTCAGGTGTTAATCGGGGGGGTCGAGCTCCCCCGGACCCCCCCGTATTTCGCACACTGAGGTAAGGTATACTTGCAAACCCCAACATAATATCTATGCAACATTTTATAAAAGGACATCTATTTAGACAACACTAAGCATCTGTTTTCACCTTTGATTGCAAGTGAAATAAATACAGATGATTATAGAGTATATAGCTTGGTGTCAGGTACTAATTTGAACTCTAATTTTAAACGAGAAGCGGGTCTTTTCCCTGATTCCCCCCTTTGTCTGTGACTCGTTTAATGACAGCTCTGTACAGGAAGTCGCCCGTGGGAGGAGGTGAATTAGCACAGCAGATATTTGGGGATATTTACCAGCGTATAGAGGAGAAACTTCCACCTACACATGCGTCACAGACGTCTGAAAAGCAACAATCCAACCCCTCTCTTCACTGACTTCCGGTATGTTTGATTTGTGCTAATAAAACACGTATTATGTAAGAAACAAGCGGGGGAAGGTGACAGGAAACTGGTGAATGCTTCACGCTCTGCACTGAATCCCTAATTGGTTTCCATAGCAATCGGTACCATTGAACACTTCCTTCTCCGGTGTGGAACCAGACAGTCATGCAAACAGGTTAAAAATAGAAATGAGAGGTGTTTTACTACCAGGAAACCCTTATATGGCACACAATTACTGAATGCACATAATGCATGGTGCACATAATGCTACATCTCTATCAAAGCAGATCAGAACCGGTCGTTTTGAATGATTTTCTGTCAAGTTTAGGGAGATATTAAGCTGAAAATGCATCAATTTGTGACGGACAAAAGGCAGAGGCTTGTTCAAATGAAGAACAAAAATGCACAGCAATTAAATATAAGAGATTTATTTCTTAAATATGTAAGACAGTTGTCTGTAAGTTTGATCATTTTTAAGGGAAATGCATCAACAGATCAGAACAGTTGCTTTTTAATGATTTTTATGTTAGATTCAGGGGAATATTAAGCTGATAAATGCATCAAAAGTGACGGAAAAAAGGCTAAGGCTTGTTCAAATCAAGAACAAAAATGCACAGCAATTAAATAAGAGATTTCCTTCTTAAATATGTAACACAGTCGTCTGTACGTTCGATCATTTTGAAGGGAAAGGCATCAACAGAACAGAGACGCTTTCTATTGATCTTCTGTTAGCTTTAGGGGAATATTAAGCTGACAATGCATCAATTTGTGACGGACAACTGCAATGCAAATGAACCTTAATCAATAATGCATGAAACAGGGCCAAAGAATCAATCACTCAACAACTCAGTGTCACTTAAGGGAAGCCACGTCTGGATAAATGCCATGTTGACAGGAAGATTTTCACCCCAAAAGAAAGTAAATCGCTGTAAATCCAGACTCTGCTCTGACAGATAACGCGACATCCTGCTGCTGCTAAAGCTGTTTAAACTGTGAAGGCTAACACTGAGGGATAAGAGGAGCAAACACTGCAGCTGACAGTCAGCAAAGCTTGGCTCAAAGGCTGTGTCAGGAGGACACAATGAAGACGTATCGAGACAGGTGTATCTGCCGAAAAATCAATGCACAAAGACCGGACAAATCTAGTGTGCTAATAAATAAAATAACAAGCTTAAAGAACAGATTATTCAGCAGCATCTGAACACTGTGGCTTTGAAATGATAATTACACTAATGCATGCACTGCAGAATACATGTAAATACAGAAATAAATAAACATGAACACACTCCCTGTTCAATTTGGCTGTGGAATATGAATTATCTCTAGTAATACACCTTGTTTTTATCTTAGAAATCCCATTATATCCCATCATATTACCTTTTTATATTGACTTATAATTGAAATGCTTACTTCTTTGTTATAATTCTTAGATTTGCACCTACTGTGTTGGCATTTTTGCAGATTTTTGCAGGCATTAACCAATAGAAGCATCACCTTAATAATTTACAACTAAAACACACTGCAGATATTTGAATTAGCTGCATTAATACACCTTGTTAATACCTTTAAAATCCCATTATACTTGCCACCAAAGAACCTTTTTGTACAGTCTCTTAATTGTATTTCCTCTTAGATTTGCAACTACTGTGTTAGCGACTTAGCGCTCTAACAGAAATTGAACAATAGCATCACCTTAATCATTTAAATCTAAAATACTCTGCAGACAACAGAATAACCACTAGTCGATAACACACTGTTGGTTAAGTGTTAAATACGAGACAACTGGTGCCCTCGAGGAATCTGGCAGCACTTATCCTCTGTACTTTAACTCAGATTATCAAACCAGTAAAAGACTCCGGAGAGTTGCATCAAATTAAAATGCATTTCCTGTCTCAGGGTAATCACATTGTGTTTGCTTTTAGAGGAACCTCTGAGAGTACTTCCCCTGCAGATTGAAATAAACATTTGAAAAGGCTGGATCCTAAATTAGACATGACAGAAGCAGCAGAAGAGCTAATGATATACAGAGGATGGTAATTGAGCTAAACCATCAATCACGCTAACATCTACTGTAGAAGAACCTAATAGGACTTAAAATAAACTTCTTTAAAGAGGATATCATGTGGAAAGGAGAGCTTAATTCATTACAGGAATGAACCAAAATATATTAAATTCGCACAAGTCACACGCTGCAAAATATAAGCAATGCCTTCTATGTTAGCTCAAGCGCTAGCTAGCATAGCTTTAGCTTCCATTTGTACATACTGTACATTATGGCTTGCTTTAACCACATTTAACTAAAGTAAAACCTATGGGCACATCTTCCTTAGGTGTGTTTACCTTCTTTTTAGTTGATTAGTTATCTTTGTATCCATCTGTAGAGCATTATAACACGTCATGTCTGTACGTTGCTTTGTTAACGCTGTAATTAGCATGATTAGCATGTTGCTATTGCCCACATGTGCTCTGAGTCGTGTTTACAAACACTGCTAACTCATTAAAGGTGATTAATACTTATATGATTAGTGTTTAATGTGTTATTTATGTGTGTTTTAATTTTAGATGGCTGTGTAGGATATATTTTGCATCATGCAGATTGCAATATGCTTATTATGTAATTAAGTCATTATTTGTACACAAAGCTACCTCTTGTATATCTGCACAGCTTTCCACTTTTCATACCAATACTGCACACATTTTATCTTATTCTATGTTATGTTTAGGAGCATTCTGTCATATCATACTGTAGTTTTTTGGTATATCTGGTGTAATTAAGGTGATTAATACTTATGCAATTAGTATTAAATATGTCATATATGTGTGTTTTAATTTGAGATGGCTGTGTAGGATATATTTTGCACATTTCTACACATATGATTGTTTGTCGAATTTGCACTATCCTCATTTTAATGCACAATTTCATCGTTGTACCTTTAATCTAAATATATGTCTATTCTATGCTATTTTTTGTTAGTTTTTATGTATTTTACTGGTAACTGTATTCTGTGTGATATTAATGTGAAGCACTTTGAACTGCACTTATTGTATGAAAGGTGGCGGTGCTATACAAAGATTGTTATTATTATTATTATTATCATTAGACCTCCATGTATAAAAATGGTTTCTGATTGAGCAGCTTCTTCCCGACACCTTCCCTCCTCCTCAGCTGATCTCCATGGCAACAGGAAGAAGCACACGGTTGTTTTTTCCATCCCGGAATAACCCAGGTTACTCCTTCAGGGACGAAGTGTCAGACCCAGTTACTCCCACTCTTCCTCTTTGTGTAGATTATGTGCCGAGGTGTCTGACGACTAAAACTAACCACAAGGTTCAAATACATAAAAACAACTAAAGATGTGGTTAACCTGGATAAAAACACTACGAATGCTTCTGACAATATAAAGCAGCATATTATACATTAATTGTGCAAGGAATGGATTATTAAATATTGAATTGACCCAGTTACTCCCACTCTTCCTCTGTCTGCTGCTCTTCATCATCAGGCAGACGGAGATTATTCATGCATTTGTTTGCTAGTAACTGTAATTATGGAAGACCAAAATGTTCAGGTGTGTTGAAGACTTTCCTTTTTCATAATGCCTATAGTTAAAGCTGTTTCCCCTTTGTTTGTCCTACATTTTATTGTATTTAATTGTACCATCATTTGTTAATCTGTGAAACCCACTGATGTGATCTATATGATTCCTAGTAACTGTAATTATATTTTTCAACTTCCTCTTTCTATTAAGGAGGCTGACAGTGTCTAATGTGCTGAAGACCTTCCTTTTTTTAGTAAAGCCAATATTTAAAGCTGGTTACCCTTTGTTTGTCCTACACTTTATGATATTTTATGGTATTTTAATTGTCTTTTTGTTGTATTTTATCTCATTTTATTTGTATTTCCCGATTTATCTTGTCTTTTAATTTAACGGAGATTATTCCTGCATTTGTTTCCTAGTAACTGTGATTATATTAGGGAGGCAGAAAGTGTCCAAACACTTTAAGAGTGTGTTGAAGATGTTCCTTTTTAATAAAGCCTATATTTAAAGCTGGTTGCCCTTTGTTTGTCCTACATTTTATGGTACTTTTATTGTCTTTCATCTCATTTTATCTGTATTTCACACTCCATCTTTAAATGTGTCTTTTAGCACCGTCTTTCATTTCTTAATCTGTAAAACCCACTGATGTGATATTGAGCTATATAAATAAACTTTGATTTGATATTTTAGAATGAGAGGGTTCATATACGCGCTTCACATTTGGCCTGTAAATAAAAAACACACGGAGAAAATGGAAATGGAATTTGCATTTTACTCCAATGTAATATAAAACTTCCACACTATGAGCCTCGGGGTTTTTTCTGTCGAGGTGTCAGCACTTTCTCACTAGGACACAGCTCCCCTCTGAACCAATGCTAACACTGTAATTAAAGTCAGTTTTTTATATATGTATCTCTCCTCCACTGCCTCCTTTTCCCCTGTTTCCTCCTAACTGGGTTAATATGGAAATCAGGGCACAGATCTGCACCGATTCCAAAGACACTATAAGATCTTATCCTCACTTACAGATATCTTCAATAGCTCCATAAGAAGATTGCAATATGCTTATTATCTAATTAAGTATGTATTTATTTATATTGGTATCAATATTTTGTCTAGTAGGTGTCGTTTCTCTTCAAAGCACTTTGGTTTACATTAAATAATTGATTAATGACTGGGAATTAACTATAGCGAACATTAGCGATCTTTCTAACAACACGGCTACTGAGCAACCCAGTCTCACGGCATTTCGTGTTATAGTCACGGAATTAATCTATTGATTCGTTCTGTGTGACACGGAACAAATGCAAAATTCGTGTTGGTGAACAAGAATCAATAGATTAATTAATTCGTGACTATAACACGAAATGCCGTGAGACTGGGTTGTACTGAGTGTCAACCCAGTCTCACGGCATTTCGTGTTATAGTCACGACATTTAATAAGGAACTCATCTGTTCAACATAGCCTTCCAACAATAACTCACTCTCCCCCCCACTGCAATGTTACACTTCCATGTCTGCCCCTGTTTTATGTCTTGTCCTTATATGTTTCTTTGTAAAGCGACCTTGAGGTTATGAAAGGCGCTATATAAATTCAAGTTATTATTATTATATGTCTTCATGTTATTATATTCTTGAAGATACACGTCACTATTAGCTGTTGTTCCAGATAAATGTCTTTGTTTTGAGTTTTGTATAAAGTCCATTTTTCCCACTTTCTGTTGAGTTGTGTTTCTCAATTTATGAGTCAGTTTTTCCATCAAACAGATTTCTTCCACAATTGTTACCCATCGGTTTTTCCTTGGTGTTGATCCCATGAAGTTTTAATTAAGTTTTTCTCGGACATGACTCACACAGCGTGGCTGAAAACAAAACGCTGCTCTTCTCTAACGACCCTCCATCTTTCTATAAATCCCTGAATGATTAAAAATAGCCGGGTCGATGCTGGCTGATACCACGGGGACGATGTACTGTAGGATATAATGAGGGTTTGTGGGCGGACGAATAAAACAAGCTGTGTGACGTTGGAAATGAAAACAAGTCAGTGTGTGTGTGTGTGTGTGACGCTCACAGTGTGACTTACCATTGACGCAGAACTCATACGGAGAACACAGCTCGTCTTCAAACAGGCAGCCTGGAAGAGAGGGGAGACAAGGATTACTAACACAGACAGAAATAACGCTCTATACGACAATTTTGATGATTAAATACATTATTTATAGAGCAAACATGGCAAATATCATCTGTTTTCAGAGTGGATTGAACAGACACAACAAGCATTTTGAATGTCACCTTTGATCAATTTCCGGACATTTTATGGTCTAAATAAATACAATAATGGCTATAAAGGCAACAACCTTAGATAGAGAGAGGGTGTTTCCCCGTTACAAAGAGCAAAACATGGCATTAAGTATCTTGTTAATTGGAAATGATATGCTTTACTTAAGGTTTGAACTACAGGTGAGCCAAACAAAGCATTTTGAATGACACCTTGGAAGTTTTTGCTCAATTTCTGGACATTTTATGGTCTAAATAAATACAATAAAGGTAATTTTTAAGTCATGCATAGAGCATATGGCATATTGTTAATTGGAAACTGTTTCTGCTTCGAATTATTGTAGATTGAATTTACACAGAAGTAAAAACAATAATCCCATCTCCAGCCACTTTTGAGTTTGTTTCAAAGTTCATCCTCCAGAGTTTATGGTGGAAGCACACAGACAACTGGGTCAAGCATCAGCACTCCTTCCTTCCTTAAGTCTTTTATCTATTTTCCATGTCCCTGCTTCAGCTCATCAGAAGCAGTGAAGTAATTGGATGCTTCCTCTGAATACAGATCAGTCTGTCAGACCTCTCTAAATAATGAGAAGGGAAAGGTGTGAGAAGAGTTTCTGCAAGTTTCTCCTTTGCAGATCCATCATAATGATCTTTATTATAACTGTAAAGTGTGTCTGCATGATAACCTGATCATACAGACACAATATGCGGCCGTTTTGTCGAGAACTGGAGGGCACATTTCATGAAATTACATCATTTGGAGATAACGGCATCGATATGTCAGCAGAATGGCTGTTTAACGACATCATAACGGAAATGTAAGGTCGCTCCGATCTCAGAAACTAAGAGGCAGAATGTCCTGAGCTGGAGAGAAACTACTTGAAAAGCAAACAGCACAAATGGATTTTCTTACAGCTCCGTCTACCATTATTTCTAAAATACTCACATCGCTCATTTTCATGGATGGATGACGCCACTTTTTAAAGGTGAGGCATAACTCTGAAAAGTTTCCTGCTACAGCAAATCTATAGTGAAATGTGAAAAGGAGGAATTGAAAAACTATCAAAGTACTGCAGAAGAAAGCTCATTTGGACAGTTTGTAATAACTCTCACTGCCAGAGACAAATCCACAGGGATGAAATGTATAGTCAATTTAGAGATCAAATTAAATTACCTGTCAGTGAGCTAGCGAACGTTAGCTGTCTTTATATCAAGCTAACTAGCGAAAGTTAGCTATCTATCAATCCATCTATCAAAACCAGATCCGAAAGTTAGCCATCTTCTTTGCAAACCTGCAATTTAGAAGCAAATTGGAGTTCGAAAACAGATCAAATACACACAATATTCATTAAAACTGTCCCACAAAGAGTCTAAATGTGGTTTTTGCAGCCAAATTGAATTCTGAAAAAGGTCAGATTAAGCAACAAAACATCCGATATCGTTCAAATTGGTGACGCAGTTTGGGAAATATTGTCCATATAGGCTATAATGCTAATTACTAATGTTCTCCACTTATGCTACACAAATTGCCCAACATATGCAATCCAGCTGTTTCTAATTGCCCCTACTTCACATTACTTACATCAAACTTTGGGGTCCTCAACATGTCCAGGTTGTTGGCAAATGGACTATTTTACAGAGCAAACCTCTCCCCAGAAGTTAAGATTAAAGCTGAGTGCAAACAAATTAAATGTAAGACACTTCTAAACCCTCAGAAAGAGCCGTGCTGTCCCTCTTGACTCTCGCTCTTAAATTAGTGTCCGTCCATCAGCTTCTCCTCCTCTCAACATTAATTACGACCCTCCGATTAATGAAGCATTCAGTCAAGCATAGTTAGTCCGTCAGTGTGTGTGTGTGTGTGTGTGTGTGTGTGTGTGTGTGTGTGTGTGTGTGTGTATGTGTGTGTGTGTGATAGACAGGGACATAAGCCATGGAAGAGTTGATTAAAATGGCGCTTTTTAATTAAAATGCAATCACAGTGGATGCTTCTGATTACCTGAGAATGCTCCACTCACCTAAGTAAGAATAAAAAAGGTATCCAGGTTGTATCCTAACTGAAGCTTCCTGACAAATTAAAAAGGCACTATTGTGTTGTGTAACTCTATCCATCTATTAAAGAAAATAACCTTTCTAAAAAAGCACTAAACAGGCTATTGAGTGTTGATGCTGAGTTGCCAAGTGAACATCATAACAGCGGCTCATCAATGGGAAGCAGAGCCTCAGTGGGATTTAGTGTAAATACAGATAACCTGAGTGGGCTGCTTATTGTGGAAACTCAACCTGTTGTGTAATGTGTGTATCCGCCATAACTAGCAGCTGTTTTAAAGAGTACCTGACCTCCCTTTATATTAATAGAACAATAATGTCATTGTTAGCTAATGAATGTTTCCATGCTGAACAACGGCAACATGACAACGTTTTCATTGGTCCCTCTTCTTTAGAGAAGACCAGGAAATGATGGATACACGGATCGTGTTCAAATCAATAGGCACGCAATGACTCTAAATAATAATGATCACGCCACCAAACACACATTCAAACTAAAGGAACCAGCCTGTTTGGAACATGTAAGAAGTAGAAAGTACAGGTATTTGGGTTCAACATGGAAGAAGTAGAAAGTACAGGTATTTGAGTTCAACATGTAAGAAGTAGAAAGTACAGGTATTAGTGTTCAAAGTGTAAGAAGTAGAAAGTACAGGTATTTGTGTTCAACATGTAAGAAGTAAAAGTAAAAAGTTGTCAGAAAGATAAGTACTGGAGTAAAATACTGATACCAGAAAAATGTACTTAAGTACAGTAACAAAGTATTTGTACTCCACTCCTTCCCACCTCTGTGATGTTTGACGGGGGCCACAGATGATGCTGTGAGTCTGGCAGCAGTCACAGGACATATTTCACTCTCCGACATTTCTTTTATTATAATGATAAGCTGCCACCAAGGACACCTGACTCATTTTTACTCACACAGGCAGCCACACAGGAGCCAAAAAAGCCATTTCAGAGCCGAGCTGCGGGCGACACCGGCAATAAAAGTGCGATTGAATTGAAAAAGGGAGCGTCACCTGAAAGCAAATCAGCCTGACACCATGTCCGCAGATGTTAACAGCTTGTGTCATCAAGGCGTTCCTCTTTCTAAAATGACAGATGTCTGCGAGCTTCTCTCTGCACAGAAAGCTCCGTTCTTGTTAGGATCTGCATGTCACGCGTCTGCAGCGCTGCCAAAAGTTTCACATATTCCTCGTGAGGTTCTCAGATTAACACGACAAGAGTTTGATTTAACAGATGTTTGAATACTGCGACATCTCCTGTACAATCCCTTTAACACCACAAAAATACCAAGCTAAGTTACTTTTAAAGGCAGAGTTTGACAATTAAGGGAATGCGTTTATTAGCTACAGACATTTAAATATGTTCTTCATACCATTTCTATTAAATCTGGCAGACTTACTTTAATTTCTTTGGGCCCTATTTGTCGGTTGTTATTGTAAAAGGAACTTCCTGAAGTGAATCTCCTGTAACCTCCTATGCACGTCTTGACATCTGAGCAGTACTCTATTTGTCATGCAATTACTCAGTTTGTAAAGATTAAGAAAGCCAATAAATATATTGTTAAAGAAAGAGAAATCACTATGACTCATGTATTCTTCTCAAAGCTACAGCCAGCAGCTAGTTAGCGTAGCACAAAGACTGCAAGCAGGGGGAAACAGCTAGCATGGCTCAGTTAGTGATATTTTAGACATGATCTGATCTTAGTGTATTTCCCAAAATAACATCTAACATGTTTTTTTGCTTTTATCCAAAGCAACCCACATACACTTCAGTACCGTAGACATGCCTTTGGGAGCAACCGGGGGTTAAGCCTGCACCAAATGTGAGGCATGAGAGAAAAACGTTATTTAAAAAGATGAATAATTAACAGGAGGAGGGTCCTGGAGTTCGCTATGATTGAAGAGGTAGCATGACATGAAACCACCTGACAACCAGAGTGGAACCAAACACATTTCTCACTCATTTTCCAGGGGATTTGTCTCAGAAACCTCCAGGCAGGCGGCAGCGACCATGAATTAAAGATGACAGCTCCACTGCGGCAACAGAAATAGGCCAGCTTGACCTTTTTCTGTGACCCGCGCTGAATGATTCAGACATTTGATTGTCTCTCATCTGCTGAGGAGTGATTTGGTTTTGAAGTGCAGAATCAGAGCGAGTCAAACGGACGAAATGAACCACCAAACTCCAGCCTGGAGGAAACTGTGCACTCCTTTATCAGAAGTAAAAGGATCATAAGTGCCAATTGAAGCGCAGGTAATCACAATACAACAGTAGTGTTAGGGTACTACTTTCCCTACGGATAATAAGTCACCTGAGAGTGAAGTGCCAACGCAATTTAAAAACCATTTGTACGGTGGCTGACAAGTGCTAACGTGCTAAAAGCCTAAAACTCTTCCATGACGAGAAACAAGCTGCAGCTTCAGAAAGGATGCAGATATAAAAACACAAATGTCATAGTAGAGACACAACATACTGATATACACCTGAACATCAGCAGGAGAGGACTCTTTAAAGTAGAGACACAACATACTGATATACACCTGAACATCAGCAGGAGAGGACTCTTTAAAGTAGAGACACAACATACTGATATACACCTGAACATCAGCAGGAGAGGACTCTTTAAAGTAGAGACACTACATACTGATATACACCTGAACATCAGCAGGAGAGGACTCTTTAAAGTAGAGACACTACATACTGATATACACCTGAACATCAGCAGGAGAGGACTCTTTAAAGTAGAGACACAACATACTGATATACACCTGAACATCAGCAGGAGAGGACTCTTTAAAGTAGAGACACTACATACTGATATACACCTGAACATCAGCAGGAGAGGACTCTTTAAAGTAGAGACACTACATACTGATATACACCTGAACATCAGCAGGAGAGGACTCTTTAAAGTAGAGACACAACATACTGATATACACCTGAACATCAGCAGGAAAGGACTCTTTAAAGTAGAGACACTACATACTGATATACACCTGAACATCAGCAGGAGAGGACTCTTTAAAGTAGAGACACAACATACTGATATACACCTGAACATCAGCAGGAGAGGACTCTTTAAAGTAGAGACACTACATACTGATATACAGCTGAACATCAGCAGGAGAGGACTCTTTAAAGTAGAGACACAACATACTGATATACACCTGAACATCAGCAGGAGAGGACTCTTTAAAGTAGAGACACAACATACTGATATACACCTGAACATCAGCAGGAGAGGACTCTTTAAAGTAGAGACACTACATACTGATATACACCTGAACATCAGCAGGAGAGGACTCTTTAAAGTAGAGACACAACATACTGATATACACCTGAACATCAGCAGGAGAGGACTCTTTAAAGTAGAGACACTACATACTGATATACACCTGAACATCAGCAGGAGAGGACTCTTTAAAGTAGAGACACTACATACTGATATACACCTGAACATCAGCAGGAGAGGACTCTTTAAAGTAGAGACACTACATACTGATATACACCTGAACATCAGCAGGAGAGGACTCTTTAAAGTAGAGACACAACATACTGATATACACCTGAACATCAGCAAGAGAGGACTCTTTAAAGTAGAGACACAACATACTGATATACACCTGAACATCAGCAGGAGAGGACTCTTTAAAGTAGAGACACAACATACTGATATACACCTGAACATCAGCAGGAGAGGACTCTTTAAAGTAGAGACACAACATACTGATATACACCTGAACATCAGCAGGAGAGGACTCTTTAAAGTAGAGACACTACATACTGATATACACCTGAACATCAGCAGGAGAGGACTCTTTAAAGTAGAGACACAACATACTGATATACACCTGAACATCAGCAGGAGAGGACTCTTTAAAGTAGAGACACTACATACTGATATACACCTGAACATCAGCAGGAGAGGACTCTTTAAAGTAGAGACACAACATACTGATATACACCTGAACATCAGCAGGAGAGGACTCTTTAAAGTAGAGACACAACATACTGATATACACCTGAACATCAGCAGGAGAGGACTCTTTAAAGTAGAGACACAACATACTGATATACACCTGAACATCAGCAGGAGAGGACTCTTTAAAGTAGAGACACAACATACTGATATACACCTGAACATCAGCAGGAGAGGACTCTTTAAAGTAGAGACACTACATACTGATATACAGCTGAACATCAGCAGGAGAGGACTCTTTAAAGTAGAGACGCTACATACTGATATACACCTGAACATCAGCAGGAGAGGACTCTTTAAAGTAGAGACACTACACACTGATATACACCTGAACATCAGCAGGAGAGGACTCTTTAAAGTAGAGACACAACATATTGATATACACCTGAACATTAGCTCGATGTGGACATGTTTGTGAGCCAAGTTTGTCAGAAAGTGTCACTACATTAGCAATTTCAATTAGTCACAAACACAGGAAAAACCTCCCACTTCAGCATCTCTCCGCTGCCTCCCTTCCTCCCAGCAGTCATTTTGTTTCTGTGCTGCACTGAGCAATGGTCTGGAGTATTAATCAGCCTCTCCCTGAGCCGAAGCAGACACATTACAGCTTTAATAACAGCTGAGATAGCAGACATTAATTATTGTGCTCAACCTTCGCAGCCTTCAGAAGTCTCATTACTGTGTTATTGTCCCCATTATAAATCTTGGCTGGTCTGGTGACCTTCGCAGTGACCTCCTTTACAAACGCTGCTTCATTTTGGAAGGAATAAAATAAAAAGGCAAAACAGAGACGATAAAATGTCCTCTTTATACACCAGGGTTTTTTCAAACGTGTGTCAGAAAGGTGGGATTCACATGACTTCACGTCACCACCGCTAAGCTAAAGGCGGCTAATGTTGGGCTATAAAGGAACTACAGCACGGTCACATGACTTCACGTCACCACCGCTAAGCTAAAGGCGGCTAATGTTGGGCTATAAAGGAACTACAGCACGGACACATGACTTCACGTCACTACCGCTAAGCTAAAGGTGGCTAATGTTGGGCTATAAAGGAACTACAGCACGGTCACATGACTTCACGTCACCACCGCTAAGCTAAAGGAGGCTAATGTTGGGCTATAAAGGAACTACAGCACGGTCACATGACTTCACGTCACCACCGCTAAGCTAAAGGAGGCTAATGTTGGGCTATAAAGGAACTACAGCACGGTCCCATGACTTCACGTCACCACCGCTAAGCTAAAGGTGGCTAATGTTGGGCTATAAAGGAACTACAGCACGGTCACATGACTTCACGTCACCACCGCTAAGCTAAAGGAGGCTAATGTTGGGCTATAAAGGAACTACAGCACGGTCACATGACTTCACGTCACCACCGCTAAGCTAAAGGAGGCTAATGTTGGGCTATAAAGGAACTACAGCACGGTCAAATGACTTCACGTCACCACCGCTAAGCTAAAGGCGGCTAATGTTGGCCGTGATGACGTTTAGTCGTCTCATTTAGACACTTGTTTGCAACTGCCATGTTTAAATTCACCAGTGGGGTATTTACTGACGTATTTTATGTCGTAGAATACAAATCTCTTCAGCTTGAGTTAACCACAGACCTTATTTATAATCACAAACAAGTCCAAAAACCCACCGACTTCTAGATGAGGGAACCGGAAGTGAGTCTTCTCAGTGTTTTCAGACTCATCTCTGCACCACTCTTAAGCTTTTCAGATTCACCTTGAACCAGGGAAGAGAGAATAACGAGATGGATTGCTTCGACACGTCTGTTTGACATCGTTCTGACTTCCTTCCTCTCTCAAGCGCCGCTGACATTACTCGGGTAGAGAACACAGAAGCGCAGCCAGCCGCTTTGCTCCCACTCCCTCATCTCAATAATCACTCGAAGCCAACACACTCCTCCGAGCATCTGTTGAGTCACAAAGAAACATCGCACGTCGTCTGTTATCACACCAGCCGTGGCATCAACCCAAGCCAGGAATATACAGCCTGCTTTGATACTCATTGCTTACACTCGAAATAAACCTTATTCTCCTTCCATTTTGAAGCTAATCCGTCTGCAATTCAGAAGACAAGGCAGTGAGTGCTGTTTATTAGTTACATCAATAGGAATAATTCACAACAACAGACGACGGAGGAAACTCTTGATGTTCGACCAATTACACTTGAAAGCTGCAGCTGTTGAGAATGTTAATTTGGAAGAACAGGCTTTATGCAAACAACACGCCAAATGCTCATTTAACCACCATGCACAGAAAGAAGGGCTGTGTTTCCCAATAAAATCACATCCAATGAATAGTTTGCCATTTAGTTGAGAAGCTCCTATAGAGTCTGAACTGAAGGACGACTCTGTACAGTCAAGATGACTCACACTTCCTAAGAAATAAGAAAACGGAGACTATGACAGACTGTGTTTTATCCATTTTGGCAGGTCTTTTAGTTTTTATCTTTGGTAATTATGAGTTGGTTTCAGCGGGTATTGAAGCAGAGTTTAGAAATACATGCTTTCAAAGACAGTATGAGGAATTGCTGCTGTTGAAAGCCTATTGATAACGTTAATGGACTGGATTTATAAAACGTTTTATCCAGTCTTTACGACTACTCAAAGCACAAAACAAGTCAGCATTCATACAGAGACAGGAAAGTGCCACCTGCTCAAGTAAGCCAACATTCACACACACTTTCACACACTGTTGGCTATCAATTTGGGGTATTTTGCCCAAGGATACTTCAACATGTTGACCCACAACCCTTTGATTGGAACGAATGGACCTATTTTGTGTTTATGGCGGTGTTAGCTTGTTTCAGTCCAGGTTGAAATATCTAAACACAGATTTGATGGATTGTCAGGAAATCTACAGACATTCAAGGTCCCCAGAAGAGGAATCCTACTGACATTGGGATTGACATAATGGATTGGCATGTAGGAATTACTTTGAGGGACCCTGGACGTTTAATCTAGCGCCATTCAAATGTAATTTGTCTGAAGTTTAGATCAAATACCCACAATACCCTCAGCTGTACTTAGTCTGTAATGCTTATTGGCAAATGCATGGCATGGTAAACACTAAAAACATACATTTAACAGAGCCACAAGCATGCAAATCTTAGCATTTAGCTCAAAGCAATGCTGTGCCTTAGCAATTCATGATTGGTCTTCATATACAGTATATTTATTGTATTTCAATTCAGTTGTACTACCCTCTTAAATCTCCTGGGACAGATTTCCGTGCAATAATAAGACAACACCAACCACACGACATATAGAATAAAAACAAACCACCTGCAGGAAAAAAACAAGATGTCTAACCTCAGTGACGTGTTCAAAACCCACCCTGTTGTAAAACATTCATCCTCAATCCTCTCCCATGATTTATCACCCCTATAAGATGTTAGATATCAGCACTCAGTCATATATCTATGGGATGTCGGAGCCCTGAGGCAAAATAGATAGAGCTCAGCCGCCTATGAATCAAATCTAACTTGTCTGGGTTTATTATGCGATGGCTGCTGAAAGCCAGCAATAATGAAAAGACCCAGCAGCACAGCTTCAGAGGACAATGTCTCCATTTATAGGAGATAATGACCCTGTCACACATCTACATCCATTAGTTACTGTTACACGTCTTAATTTATACAATTTTAGAGCGACAGAATCCTGACAACCTGCTGCGAATGAGCTTATGTTTATCAGATTGATGTTTCTCTGTTTCACAAAACTTGCGGAAAGTCCTTATATTGTTAACAAATCATGACCTTGCATCTAGAGAGCGGCCGCCTTTCGAGTTAACTACATATTAGGTTTCAGGACGCTGCCAAACCTTTGCAAACAGAATTGAGATGCTGAACAGAATTTTAAGCCTTCTATCAAAAAAGCTAGCTGGCTAATGTTAGCTACCTACTTTACAAGATAGTTTAAGTTAGCGATCTACTTTACAAGTTAGTTTAAGTTAGCGATCTACTTTACAAGTTAGCTTAACTTAGCTACATTCTTTACAAGTAAGCTTAAGTTAGCTACCTACTTTACAAGTTAGCTTAACTTAGCTACATTCTTTACAAGTAAGCTTAAGTTAGCTACCTACTTTACAAGTTAGCTTTCTACTTTACAAGTTAGCCTGAGTTAGCTACCCACTTTACAAGTAAGCTACCTACTTTACAAGTTAGCTTAAGTTAGCTACCTACTTTACAAGTTAGTTTAACTTAGCTACATACTTTACAAGTTAGCTTAAGTTAGCTACCTACTTTACAAGTTAGTTTAACTTAGCTACCCACTTTACAAGTTAGCTTCCTACTTTACAAGTTAGCTTAAGCTAGCTACCTACTTTACAAGTTAGTTTAACTTAGCTACATACTTTACAAGTTAGCTTAACTACATACTTTACAAGTAAGCTTGAATTAGCTACCTACTTTACGACTTAGCTTCCTACTTTACAAGTTAGCTTAAGTTAGCTTCCTACTTTACAAATTAGCTTAATAGCTACCTATTTTACAAGTTAGCTTAGGTAATCTACCTACTTCACAAGTTAGCTTAAGTTAGCTACCTACTTCACAAGTTAGCTTAAGTTAGCTACCTATCTAACAAGCTCGCTAGCCCACTCCCTACTTAGTCACAGTCGTATTAAAGGTATCTCAGTTTTGCTATAATCTATATACCATCAATGTTTACAGTAAATAAGCAAATGCTACACAAGCCTCTATTTAACACGATCAATATTTGTTTTCTTTTTCATGCAGACTCGTTTTTGAGAAAACTCTGATATCGAGAGACTTCTGAATGCAGTATTAGAACACGCCTAAAACCCAGGAGGTTGTTGAATTCATATTTATTCCATTAAAACCCCAAACGTGACCTTGTGAAGCTGCCTGTCGAGTTAAACTATACGTACGGGAGTTATTGGGATTCAGGACGCGGCCAACCCTTTGCAAACAGAGAAGAGATTAACAGAATTTGAACACCAAGCCTCGTAGCAATGCTGGAATGTTAAAGCAAAACAAAATCAATTCTTGCTCATTTTCCATCGGCAGGTTTCTCTTCAGTAGTTAATGAATGCATTATTCAAATGACACCCTCCTAACTTAAGTGTAAACAGGGCATTAACCTCCCTGCACTCTTATCATAAAGCCTGGTGGAATAGACGCCAATCCTCAATTGAATTAATCCTTTTCCCCCTCTTTCATTAGAAGAAATAAATATTTGACCGCCCTCCAGGCTGTATTTTACGACATAATTAAACAGTGTTGTTAAGTTTGTCCAACACCTCCCACTGGTAGCAATTCAAACCCTTTGGCTAATTCTCAAGTAGTGAATTATGCCTCACTTCAGGCTGTATATTGAGTCACCGCAGCAGAAAAAGCAAAGTACAACATGTGACCTCGACTGTCTGATAGAGTTGGACATTATGAAGAGATCAAGGTGACCAAACAGCATGTCTTAGTATTTACCTGCTGTTAACCTTATCATGTAAAAGGTGATGTTAGGGTGAATGTAAAACATGTGAGGCAGTGTGAAAACTACATTTCATTTGGGATTATTTACAGCTACAGTATGTAATGTTTTTACAGCTTCCATCCTCTGTAGTGGCTGCAGGATGAGATACTGGCCCTAAATCTCATATTAGCACATTTGAATAACTCTAGTGTCTCTTGGCTCTGCTAAGACACACTATCAAAGGTACCGAAGCACAACGGCTGCTAAATCCAGACTAAAGCTCATGTTGACTTAAAATGCTAAATAACTCTCACTGCAAGAAGGGGAGACAAAGGTTTACAGAGTTGAAATGTATAACAAAAGAGACCCAAATAAATTGCCTGTCAGTGTGCAATTGAGCTAGAAAACTTTAGCTATATATGTAACAAGCTAACGAGCAAACGTTATCCATCTACTGTACTTTACTTGTTAGCGAGCTTACGTTAGCTACCTATCTAAAAAGCTAGGTAATGAATGTTAGCTAAGGTAGTATTTTAGCTTAGCATAAGATAAATAACCTACTAAACTGATCCACAAAGGCAGAGAACAAGAGGAGCAGTTAAAATGTTTTAAAGGTCCCATGTCATGGCCATTTCTACTGATCATATTTCCATTGTTGAGGTCTACTAGAATAGATTTAAATTCCAAACTCACATTGGTTTCTCATACAGCATCTCTGTATAGTATGTGTATTCACTCTCTGTCCTAAACGGCTTGTTGGAGCTCCTGCCCCCCCCTCCCTGTGAGCCCAGTGTGCTCTGATTGGTCAGGACGTTACGAGGCTCGTTGCTGCTCGCCGCTGCGAGCTGCTGCGAGGAGCGGACAGGTTTCCGGGTCGGCGATACAGCGAGAACAAGCGAAACTCATCCTGAGCACACACAAACACTCACAGCCGAAGTAAAAACAATACGTGTGGCTTGATATTGAGGAAGAAAAAGGTTTATAACGCTGTGAGAATGGGTCTGCGGAGAGCATTTCTCCGCCATCCCAACTCGTCTATTACCAGCGTTCAGGGAGCTCTATGCAAGTCAATGGGACTCCCTGTTAGTTAGCCAAGGGATCCTGGTGTATGAGGTGCTCCGCGGATTGGTCCATTTGGGCCAATCCGGTCATTTGTTGTTGATTTGGGTGTTCACACGTCACAGAACCCAGGAAGCAAACAATGGAAAAAGAGAAATGTCCAACGAGGCGTTCTGGGGCAGCATAGACAGGTCTTCTCTGTGTTAGAGTTTTACTCGCTACAGGGTGTACTCTGAGGGTTTGTGACTCTGCAGACCGTTTACATGCAGAAAAACCTTCATAACACAAGGGGACGGGTAATAACCGGAAAAGCATGACATGGGTCCTTTAATATGTTGAAGCTACAAAGGATATGCTCTTGTTATACCTTCATTTAATGCCTATAAGTTTCTTAATTGAATTGTAAGAAACTGTAAGCATCTCAGCTTTTCTAGTGTCAATACCATACATTTTCTACAGTAAATGTAAATGAATTATACATAAATGTAAAGATTTAAGGGTAGTTAAAGGTGGGGTAGGTAATTTTGGAGAAACCGGCTCGAGTGCGCTAGAATTTGAAAATACACAGCCGGAAAAAATCTGCCCCTTCCTTCAGACTTCCTTACAGAGCCCCTCCTCCAACACACACGAAGGCGCACATGACCAATGAGGGCACGAGATAAGTTTATGCACAGATGGAAGGCTGACAGGCAGGTAGGCCATCCAGTTATTTTAGCCGGGCCGGCTCAGATGATTGGTCGTGCTTTTTACAGCGCCACGGCTTCCACAGATGACATTTTTATGGATTTTTTGTCAAAGCACTGAAGATATTCATTGCTATCAGGATGTTAAGAGCATTCCATGGAATTTAACAACAAGTGTATCTCGAGCCGGTTTCTCAAACTTACCTACCCCACCTTTAAGGCCTAGATCAACAGGTATCTCATGCTAATGATCTTCCTGTCCATCTATTACAACCAGTTTCTTGAGAAAATATCAATACAAATGTAGTTTATAGTTATAAAAATGAGTAATTTAAAGTAGCCTGTGTGACTTTAAGGTAGTTTAGGTAATTTAATTCCACTCTAGTCAACAAAAACTGAGATAGCATTAGTGTGCTAAGCTAGTAGAAGGCTTTTAATCCCTATTATGATTGTTTTTTATGGTATTTTTTTTGGTAATATTGAAGCAGGACAGGATATCAGAGCTTGAAATACTTCTTAGTGCTTATATAATATCTAATATTACCACCGATTCACACTTACACAAGACAAGACGTACTAAAAAAGTTGGTGAATTTGTCAGGCTAACATCCCACTTTCTAGTTTTATTCACAGGGCCATCTTCACACCACTGATCACATTTTAAAGCACTTTTATTTAATAATCAGAGCCGCTGCAGACTCCTCCCTCTCCGTCTGGCTCCTGTTTTCTCAGACAGACAGGACCTAAACACCCACACACAGCAAACCAGCACACCTTGATCCTGAGCGTGGAATAACAAAGCGCAGTGGGACTCATTAAAAACAATAAGCATCCTCTAAGCTCCCAGAAAACCCTCAGAAAAAAAAGACATGCTGTGAATTCAATAAGGGAAATTCACCTGGGGATTAAACACTGACTCATTCACAAGTATTGTACATTAACAGGGAAATAAAAACCCTCTTTTCTATAGTATAGCTCACACATTATGCGTAGTAAAAAGTGCTTCTAAATATAAATATGATGCAGGTACGTGTATGAATCATCACAGAGGAGCCTATATATCCACCGCTCGTTATTACATTAAGTGTATGGGTGCAAATTGAGGCTCACACACCTGAAACGGTATAAATGAGACCCTCTAATATTATATCCGAAGGACACAATTAGTTCGATTGCTTCTCTCTGATATAATATGTACTTTGGCCACGTGCCACACTTTTTCAAAATCACATTTTGAGTCAAGAACAAACCAAGGGTAATGAAAATACAACCGGGCCAAGTGAGGAGGCAAATAGGATATTATTAAATATTGAAAATGGATTTAAAATTGCATGCATGCTGCTAAGGGGCAGTTTTTATGTGCATACAAGCCTTTAAACCGATATGAAATGGAATGCATTATGATAGTTGGGTGTCATTTAGCCTGGAAAAGTTCCACAGCAGTAAGAATAAATAGCATTTTTCATCAGGAAAGTAATAAATTAAGGTCTAAGAGATTAAATGATGGCATTAGGCCTTATGGATTATGTAATTTATCCATCTTTTTATCCAAAGAGCTGCACTATAGGACAAGTTTTGGCAAAAGCAAGAAGAAGTGGACGTGCACTTGCATTAAAAATCAATATATAAAATACTTTTGGATTTAAAATGGGCATTACAAGCCTTTAATCCTATGCATTTAAGGACAATATGAGAGTTATGTGGTAATTCAATCTCATTGACTGTAAGGTATTTTTTATTAGCAGTTAAATAAATACAATCAGGAGAGTATTGAATTAAGTCTAAGAGAAATGCATTAGGCCTTATGGATTATGTAATTTATCAATTTGCTTATCCAAACGGATGCACCAAACACACGTTTTGGCAAAAGCAATAAGCAAGGGACGTGCTCATGCAATATTATATAAAATAACTTTTGCATTGTTTGTTTATGAGACAGCTGGATTCAGCACAACGTACAGAGTCTATACTAAGCTGCTTAATTGATCAAATAGGGGATATATTTAGACTAAAACTGGTTTAATTGCTTACCGAATTTCCTGTCAGCCAGGGCAGGTGAAGAGAGCCTGAGAGCCAGAAAAGAGAGCAGGAGAACGGGAGAGGAAAGTGAATCCATTCCTGAAGAAGATCCAGAGATCCGACCGCTAAACCTGCATGATGGAGGCCGACTCAGGTGAGCTCTGCTGGGGGAGAAACCGGCACTACAGAGGCATGGTTCTTCTGGAGGAGGAAGAAGAAGAAGAAGGCGGAGAGGGGGAAATAAAGATGGCTAAAATGTGCAAAACACACACAGACAGTACAGGCGTTGTTTTTTCAGCACCACAAACAGCGACCAGCCGCACGAGGAGCCCCTCCTCAGCGATGACGTCAAACACACATGGTGATGCGTTCAGGGACACAACGATGTTTATTACAGCACAGAAGACACTTGGGAAAAAAACCAGGACAAAATAGAGCAAGTTCACATTCATTATCCTTAGAGCAAAAATAGATATGATACTCCTAGAAAAGTAAGTGAGAAACAGCTAAATTAATGTGCTATTTAACATCTTAGTACACATTTTAATAAAAAAGAACATGATAGTCATTTTGTGGGGGATTATTATGTGTTGCTATTAGTGTAGGGATATTTGTCAAACTTGACAAATATGTTTTTAAATCAATTAAACAATGGTCAAAATATACGTCCCAAAAAAAGTATGCTACATTTAAAATACATTAAAATTATGAGAAACACATAATACATAGAACTATATAAAATGTTTGTCCACATTTAATTAAAATAACATTATCGTCATTTTGTGGGGATTTACTATTAATATAAGGATTTATTTTAAGTAGAAGCAGACTGCAGGTGTTGATACCAAGCCTAACACTTACCAAATATGTAAAAATGGAAATACTGGACCAACATTTTGCAAAACATATCACTACAGGAAGCCCTAATAATTGACAGACCTTAAGAAATAAATAATGAATCTGATTTCTGACGTCAAACACACGACACAGTGATGCGTTCAGGGACGCATGGAAGAGGGATGGAGGGATGCACAGAAGCCATGAAGGCAACACTAGGGAAAAATACAGCAAGTTCACATTATGATTATCTTTCATTTTCAGTAAACATTTAAATACAAATACGTGTTATTATAGTCCTTATGTAGGGATGTTTAGCTTACTAGTGTTACCCACAGACTGTAGGTGTTGTAACAAAGCATTAGACATCCTCAACATATGTAAACATTTAAAACATATCACTACAGGAAGGTCTGATTCATTGAAAGGCCTTATATAATCTGATTTTAGCAGTTTATCACTGCACAGAAGCCATGAAGGCAACACGGACTGTCTTGTTACCAAGCATAACACTTAAATATGTAGAAAATTAAAATGGAATGATTGACAGACCTTAATAAATTTGTTCTGACGTCAAACACACGGTGAGATGGGACGATGCGTTCAGGGAGCAGACTGTTTGACTGAATTATTACTGCACAGAAGCCCGAAGGCAACACAGGAAAAATTGAGGATTTAAACATCAACTACCATTTTAAATTTAGAGAAACAAATGAAAACACATCAGAGCAACAACTGGATTATGGGAAAGCCAAAGAAATGTAAAATATCAGTATAATTGTATACAAAACAACATGTTTTAATAGTCGAACCAAGCCTGTAACGTGACAAATACGAACAAATTAAAGAATAACGTTCAACATAGTGCACAATAAACATCTACTACATGCTTTAATGTTTAAAAAAGGTCTTTATTTTTATATTTTACGGGAATATTAAAACATATAAACAAAGACGGCGTTTTTTGTAAACTTTCAAAGTGTAATTCCCTCTCGTTTGTCTTTGTCCACATCCCATATTTCTTCAGCGTAATATCCCTTTAAGAACACACCTGTCAATCATTGTCACGTGTCGTCATGACTACACATTCCGGGGCGGAGCTCAGAGTATGTGATGTCACCGTGACGTCATCGGGAACGTTACCTTCTCAGAACGCTGTGACATCACCGGGAGATGAAAGGCTCAATTGCCTCGGAATGCGATGACATCATCATCAGCATAGGCAGCAGATCAAAGGAAACCGAAGTCCTAATCCAAGTAAAGTGGGTAAAACGGTTGGTATCAGGATCACTTTGGTTAGAATTCAGTCTCCTAACTCACCTCTCATCTCCTCCACATTGCAACTTGCTTCCTCAGTGCAATAAAATTGTAGTTTGTAGACTAAACTCAGGATGTCTTGGAGAAAAACCGTCCTCTCTTGGGTGTGCGCGGGAAAACGAACCACATCCCCCGATATCGAGCAAACTCAGAAACCGACGAGTCTCCAGAGCGAGTTTCAGTCCGTGAGCGAGGAAACGGAGGCGATCAGGGAAAGTAACCGCGTCTTGTTTTCCCAAATTGAACAAGTCAACGTTGAGACGGCTCAGAACGAAGACCTGATGAACAGATTGAAGTTGGAAAGAGGTCAGCAACGAGGATTGACCGAGGTTAACAAACACCTTCAATGTGTGCTGAGAGATTTGTGCAAACAGAACACAAAAGATCCGGCGATCCTGCGAGAGAAACTTCAGGCGGCGCAGGAGGAGAAACAAAACCTCGAGCAACGCAACGACATCATGAGGCAGGAGATATTTCTTCTGAGACAAAAATGCCAGCGCGACGACGACATGGAAAACTAACGTAAAACAGCTAAAGTTGAGATGAAATCCATGATTGTTAAAAACAAAGCGCTCAGTGTCAACGTGCAGGAGCTTCTGAAGAAAGTCACTCAGCAGGACGGCCTGAGATCAAAGATGAACAAACAGAGGGAGAAGAACAACATCTGGACTCAGAGGAACATCGCTCTGGAACGAGAGGTGATGGAGATAACCGGAATAATAAGTGAAGACAGAAGGATGAGAGTGGAATCCTACGCCATAAGAGCGGAGAGAAACGCCCAGCAAAAAGGAGAACCAAGTGCTGAAGAAGACGATTGTCGACCTGAGAGCACAATCTCAAAGACAGAAACCTTTCCACGATATTTACAACGCCCTGAAAGCCGCCGTTGAAGCACAGGCCGAAGAGAAAGAAAACCTAATGCGTGATATCGACTTCTTCCAAAAGGAGATCGAACGCAAGAACAAGCTACACGGAAACTTCCTGAGAATCAAACGTGAGAAATGCAAAATGGCGTTTGAGAACTCTCTTCTCCGCGTGGACTTCGAGGCGCTTCTCTTCAAACTGACGGCGAACGAAACGCGGACGAGGGACAGCGACTTCCTCACGACGGGAAAGGACACGGCGAGTCTTCTACGTGACGACGTGGCGCTGAAGCTGAGAGAGATGAAGGAGATCAGGGAGAGGATCGGAGCCATGGAGGAGGAGAACGACGCTCTGCTGCTAGCTCACGCACAGGAACTCTGCAAGGAGAGGCCGAAAATCGGACCGTGGACGATTCAGATCAACAGAGGCGCGAGGATGAATCAACGCAGCTGGGCGTACGAAGTGTGTTAGAGGAGGGGCTTCAGCTTTAAATCTGGAAGTCCTCTTCTCTTTTAATCATGTCGGGTTTTCTCCGGGAACCCCGGTTCGCCCGCTTTCTTTATCTTCTAAAGAGATGAAAGGAAAAATCATCACATGAGCCGCTTCCTCCTTTTTCATTCCCAACGATTTTTCATTCAAATTTAAATAAATATTAAAAAGTATATCCTTGGTCCTGCTTCCCTCTGTGAGTTGGGCTTTCCCCACAGACTGTTATATTATATATGGAGGTAGATAAGAGAGAAATAAATAAATGTATGTCTTAATAATTTAACGTTTAAAAAGATGTATTTGATGTAAGAAGACAAACTCATTTGACTCCCAGCGCCTCAGGAAGAAAGCCCTCAGGATTATCAAAGATTTGCACTATTTGTTCTGTTTTTCTGTTTTATTGTGTTGCACTGTTGGAGGACCGAAAGAACGAGATCGCGGATACAAGCGGCCGAGATGGGTTTTCTCCGCAGGGTGGCTGGCGTCTCCCTTAGGGATAAGGTGAGAAGTTCAGTCATCCGGGAGGGACTCGGGAGTTGAACCGCTCCTCCTTCGCGTCGAAAGGAGCCAGTTGAGGTGGTTCCGGCACCTAGTAAGGATGCCACCTGGGCGCCTCCCTAGGGAGGTGTTCCAGGCACGTCCAGCTGGGAGGAGACCGAGGGGTAGACCTAGGACCAGGTGGAGGGATTATATCTCTTCGCTGGCCTGGGAGCGCCTTGGGATCCCCCAGTCAGAGCTGGTTGATGTGGCCAGGGAAAGGAACGTTTGGGGCTCTCTGCTGGAACTGCTACCTCCACGACCCGACCACGGATAAGCGGAGAAGATGGATGGATGGATGGATGGATGGATGGATGGATGGATGGATGGATGGATGGATGGATGGAGGAGCCTGTGACCTCAGATTTTCCTCGTCATAACTACTGTAGCTAGACATTAAACAGTTTATCACGATTACATAAAGTATTTACAACACGAAACAAAGCCACATGTAAATCACAATAGTTTCATAATTTATGAAACCGTGGAAAAAACTGAGAAAACATAAAACAAGAATAACTATAGTAAACTACTAAATATAACAAACAACCATCATTTTCAGGCATTTTAATTCAAAAATTGAAACAAATAAACGCATCAAATAAATCAAACACTCCTCCACCAAAACCTACATTTTTGTAAACCAATCAACAAGAAAAAAACTCAAACAAATCGATATGAAACAATTCCACTGAGAATAGTGTCTTCTTGATGTCTTCTCCGCAGAGCTCCCTCCTCATCCAGCTCAACAAAGGTGCTGCTGGCCATAAAATCTTCACAAAAGATGTCTTTGTCCACGTGCAGGAAAACAAGGTTTATGTCCCTTCTTACTGTCCTTTTCAGTATATCCGACACGAGACATTTTACCCTGGTAATGGGCACGATTCCTCCTTATCCTGACCGCGTGCCGAGCGTGGCTCAGAACGTAGTTCAGCAGGCCCACATTGCATTCACCAAACTCCTTCCATTCCTCTCACACACCCTTCATTCCAACATCTACTAACCAACTCTTTCATCCTTCCAATACACAACGAGCTCTCTACATTCAACAAACTCATGCACACGTGATTCAACCTGGTCCTTACATACATCTCTCTCTTAACTGTTACATCAAATTGACTTGTTAAAAACCCTATTGTGCCGTAACAAAAACTCAAAGTGCTCACATTCAATACAATCTTCACATTCTCCCACTTTCTCTTGCCAGTCAAACCGTTCTCAACTCTCGTCCATACTCTCTCTGATGAAGGCCTTCTAACACCCCCTCTTAACATTTTATACAGATTTTTGGTTTTCACATTTTCTATTTTGACATTCACATCCCCTTTCCCCACATACGATTCAACCACACTCTCCTTTACTATAACGTTCTCACTCATTTTGAACCACTCACTCTGCATTCCAACTTTCAGCTGTCCCTAAACGCATCATCTCATCTATTTCCCTAACCTCATCAACTATCACCTGTGCCCTCATGAAGCCCGGTACCCTCTAAAACTAAGTCCCTAACCCTCCTCATCGGCAGATTGAATAAGGAACACTGCTCATGAGTGATCCTAGGGTTAAGGAAGAGTGGCTGCTCCCACACCTGCTGCACATTCACACATTCATACCCAACAACTTTCAAAAACTCGGCCCATGCACTCATCACCTCCCTTTGATAAGCACTCATACCATTCCCCTTTTTAAGTACCATCAAAATGGCACTTTCCACATTTATTTATTTTTTCAGTTAAAAACATCTTCCATAACTGATCTTCTTTATTTCGCAAGAAGCGTAACATCATTTGTATTCTTTTTATTTTATTCTTTATTTTTAAAGATTGTTTTGGGCCAGATAAAAAAAAACTCCTTCTTCCCAACCCCAGGCTCCATGTGTGCCCTTCTTTCAATAATCTCCGACCCGGGCCTTGCCGTGTCCAACGCGTAATTGAGCTGCAAATAACAGCTATTAGTCGGATAATAGTGTGTGCTATGACAAAGAATTCATATTTACACTAATTAGCTGCTGTAGGGGGCACGCCGATCTGTCGGGGGCACGCCGATCTGTCGGGGGCACGCCGACGGCTGCTGTCGGGGGCACGTCGATCTGTCGGGGGCACGTCGATCTGTCGGGGGCACGTCGATCTGTCGGGGGCACGTCGATGGCTGCTGTCGGGGGCACGCCGATCTGTCGGGGGCACGTCGATCTGTCGGGGGCACGTCGACGGCTGCTGTCGGGGGCACGTCGACGGCTTTTCTCGGGGGCACGTCGACGGCTGCTGTCGGGGGCACGTCGACGGCTGCTGTCGGGGGCACGTCGACGGCTGCTGTCGGGGGCACGTCGATGGCTTTTCTCGGGGGCACGTCGATCTGTCGGGGGCACGTCGACGGCTGCTGTCGGGGGCACGTCGACGGCTGCTGTCGGGGGCACGTCGATGGCTTTTCTCGGGGGCACGTCGATCTGTCGGGGGCACGTCGACGGCTTTTCTCGGGGGCACGTCGATCTGTCGGGGGCACGTCGACGGCTGCTGTCGGGGGCACGTCGACGGCTGCTGTCGGGGGCACGTCGATGGCTTTTCTCGGGGGCACGTCGATCTGTCGGGGGCACGTCGACGGCTGCTGTCGGGGGCACGTCGATGGCTGCTGTCGGGGGCACGTCGATCTGTCGGGGCACGTCGACGGCTGCTGTCGGGGGCACGTCGACGGCTTTTCTCGGGGGCACGTCGATCTGTCGGGGGCACGTCGACGGCTGCTGTCGGGGGCACGTCGATGGCTGCTGTCGGGGGCACGTCGATCTGTCGGGGGCACGTCGACGGCTGCTGTCGGGGGCACGTCGACGGCTTTTCTCGGGGGCACGTCGATCTGTCGGGGGCACGTCGACGGCTGCTGTCGGGGGCACGTCGATGGCTGCTGTCGGGGGCACGTCGATCTGTCGGGGGCACGTCGATGGCTGCTGTCGGGGGCACGTCGATGGCTGCTGTCGGGGGCACGTCGATGGCTTTTCTCGGGGGCACGTCGATCTGTCGGGGCACGTCGATGGCTGCTGTCGGGGGCACGTCGATGGCTGCTGTCGGGGGCAGGACCTGATCACTCCTCCCCCCCAATGTGACTAATAATATGCTGTATTTATAAAAATTGCATAGGAAAACTGCATTTTAAAAAGTTACCCAACACTGCCTGGCTGTGGATGTTGATTGATCTGTCGGTTTGAAAAGTCTTTTTCATTTTGTCCAGTCACTGTTTGTTTTTGTGAACATTGTAATGGTGGATGATATTCCTCATCAGGAACAGATGGGTTGTGGGTAAAGCCATGTTTAGGAAGTAATTGTTTTTTTTCATCCTTGCAAACAGCTGTTCTGCTACTTGACTATTTATTTGTCCAGCAAGTTGCGGGACCAGGCCAAGCCTCCGCAGGGCATCGCGGGCATCCTTTGTATTGTCCTCATGGAATCGGTCATACAGAGCATAATGCTCTGCTGAGCCGGTTATTGGGTGGCATTCAGGGTCTGGGACCAGTTTCTTGCAGTTCAGCCAAGGTAGTGACACCTTCAGTTTTCCGTCTTTGGCTTGTTTGATGTTATCTGGAGTTGGCGCCATTAACCGTCCTTCAAATGGTGTGAAGGGCAACTTTTCTGGTTCTCTGAGATTCATATGTGTTGCTAGTCCACGTGCAAAGTCATATATGACAATATTTGGCATGTGTTTCCAAGAAAGCAGGATGTCTGTGAAGTCACGTGGGCTTTCCGCTCGAATGTTACACTTAATACTGTATACAATGCCGCACGGGCACATAATCACAGCCCAACCGCCTGAGATGAGAAAAAGACAAAGAAAACAGATTGTAAAAAGACAACCTCAGTTTATCCTGCTAAAAAGGTTTTCATCCTCACAGAGTTGATATGAGATCACATTAAACAATAATGAAATCCAAAAATAAGACCCCCCCCCCCCCCCCCCGCCCTTAGCATAACTTTACGAAACGGTAGCTCCCACATTTAGCTTACCTGAGGCCGCCCAAATCTTTTGAAAAACCTTGTCGTAGGTTTGTCTTGACTTCATTTCATTGGACAATCTCAGGAGGAGGTCAGGGCGCGATCCAGAGGAATCCAATCCACACTCCCTGCATAATGTCCTCACCACTTCAACCTATCCAATCAAATACATGAAATGTGTGAGGTGCCGCATGTTTTCCGGGAAAATAATGGCCTGTAAATCTCTCCTAAAGAGAAAGGTATAATAAATAGTGTCTTTACCTTCTGCCTGTACAGTTCCTCTCTCAGTCGGTCTTCTGTGACGGTTATTTCCTGGACCTCAGCTGGTTTTTGTGGACGGACTTTTGCAAATTCTGTGTTGAGGACATGGTTTGAGCGGCGTGTATTTTTGCCTATCCACGGTGCCCAAAAGTGGAAAGTGGGTGGCACTGCAAATGGATTTTTTTGCTGACCTTTGGAAATATCAAAACACAAATATATAATACATCTTGGAGTTGAAGTTAAGTGACATCTTGATAAATGTAAACAGGTTATGGATCTATCTACACGTGTTAGTTAGTTTGTTTGTTCTTCACACAATTCTGCAGTTGTAAAGTGTAATGCTGCGTTCACACCGGACGCGATGCGATGTTTGGGGGCGGCGCGATTACATGTAAAGTCAATGCAGAGACGCGGACAGACGCAAATTCACTCCGGCGGCGAGCATGAAGCGGTTGATGCGAATGTCGCGGCGCGATTGAGGCGATTGGAGGGGGCCGCGACAACCGCGAGTTCAATTTGTTCAACTCGAGCGTCAAATTCCCGTAACGCGATCTCGCGGTAGCCAATCAGCGGTGAGGATCTCAGCCTGCCGTCACTAACGTAGAACCACAAAATCAAAACATCAGCCGTTAGCTGTTAGCCCTCAGAGCTCACAGCTCCTCAGATCTGTTCAGAAACTAGACAGAAGTTAAACAAGTACAAACCACAGACTGTCTGTGTCATGGCGAATACAGTCGCTGGTTTATTTATGTCTGTAGGCCGTTGTTGTGAGTGTGGACGGTCGGAGCATATACTGCGTTAGCTTAGCCGGTCTCTATTCAGAAAACACGCATTTTAAAAGGTTTTCGCCTGCCGTCTGTCTGCAGACTTGTCAAAGCATTAATTCATGGTTTTTACTAACCGGTATCAGTATGTTGTTACTTCGGCATCATTTAGAAACGTGTATTACAATTTAATCACGGTCAAATATGTTCATTTTGTTTTAGTTGTAGCCCCCGAGCCAGCGCGTCTTGTTTGAATGATGCGAGTAAACACAGCTGACAGCCGCGGTGAAACTCGAGCGATTAGAGCGAAGCGAATATTCGCATCGCGTCCGGTGTGAACGCAGCATAACATGTTTATTAATTGCTTGTTAATCTTGTCTTGCATTACTTGTTACAAATCCTCGACCGATCCTTTCCATTGAAAGTGCGTCCCAAAAACATTCCATATCAACCTCTCCATTGAAGTCCACCGGAGGTTGTGGAAGGTCACTTACTAAAGAAATGGTGTAAAACATTACAAAACAAGTAATTCAGGGAGTAATCCAGTATATAGTCGTCTGATCAAACCAGTCTATTCCATGAAAGCATTCTCACCTGACAAATGGAAGGCCCCCTTCCTATGGAGGTCCATGATGACCACTGGTGGATGATCACCACAGCTCACACAAGAATACTGGTAATCATGTTCTGTAAGGGCTTCGAAGTGAAGATACCCGTGTAGAACTGTATCAGCTGAGGGGAACTGTTCTCCTGAAGTCAATTCCAAATACTCCACCACTCTGCTCACTGCAGTATGGACCTAAGAGAGAAAACAATAAAATGTGCTGTCAAATTTCAGTTGTACTTTACCAAATAAAAATGATGAATTCACAGATTATACTTCTATTGAGCTAGATTAAGAATGACCTGAAGCATGTTCCTTATGGTTAGGCATAAAGGGAGATCTAGGAGTATCCGGTCAAAAATTGTGAAGGCCGTCTTTCCACTCTTGGTACCGGTAGTGGGCTCCACATTGATGGCAAGATTTACAGTAGGTAGAAACATCTGGAAATCAAAAGATTCAACAAAAATGACAGTTTACAACACATTGAATGATTACTGGAAGTAGAACAAATCTACCAGTGTATTGTAATAAGAAATCAATAAATCGACATCATTGACCTACCGTTAACAATACGTGACTTGGTGAGGATTTTGGCCTCATGTGTAATGAGGACTGGGTCACTCAAGGGCACATTGCCTGGGCAGTGCTGGCACATCCTCTCCTCTGGAATGAGGTGCCTTGAATATTGCACTTCCACTGATGGAAGCCGCAAATGTTCTGGCAGAACAGCAGGTAACTTTTTGTGACTCAGAATATATTGGGCCATGCCTTTCAATTTTTGGACATCTTTTGGTGGATATGGTATATCACCCAGATCAGCCTCATCGTGACTGTGTTCGTCCTCTGTTGATGCTGCTGCACTCAGGCATTCCACCTCCTCTGTGCTTCTGACTTTCCTGAATATCACGGTGTGTCTGAAATAAGTGCCATTTTGCAATGTATTTGTGTGGGCATGATATCTTAGTCCTTGCACAAGGACAGTGCCACAAATTCTTCTTTGTGTCGTACGACACCATGACTCTTCCCAATCGACTGTAATATGAAACGTAGGCTCATATATGGATATATATTTTGTTGTCTTCGGGGTTCCAGCTTTCGAGTACACAGATAAAGGGACGTGGTTACATTTGGCAAGGTTTTGCGAACGAGGCAGAGTCTCTTTTTATCTTCATCAAACCATTTGTTGTTCACCATCTCCGTTAGAGTTTCTTCATCAAGCTCAGTAGGGGAGGCATAGGATGAACCGTAGGTTATGGATTTTAAATGTGTACATTGATAGGCTTTAATTCCACTCCTCCATGCCAACTCCAGGTTCACCTGGCACTCATTGTTTTCACAAGAGACATACTGATTTTCTCCCACACTTTATTCTGAACATGCAGAGGAATACTTGTTCCATTGAAGGCTTTGTGGACAGCATAGACTCCATTTTCCGGATCTATGCATTCACTCAACATGTCCTTTTGTTTGGTAGAGTGCTTTCTTTCCATGTGCATTTTCAATTTTGTTTTATTTATGAGAATATGGCATATGGGACATTTCTTCTTCAGTACAGGCTCTACACGGACCCTTTGCATCTTTCCCTCTGGGATGATGGGGGTTGCTGGATCTGGGATGATGGGGGTTGCTGGATCTGGGATGATGGGGTTGCTGGATCTGGGATGATGGGGGTTGCTGGATCTGGGATGATGGGGGTTGCTGGATCTGGGATGATGGGGGTTATGGCAGAGTGCTTCGCTTGCCTTGCCCAGGGTGTTTGATGAAGTCTGCTTTGCGCATCAGCATTGATTGGCAGTAGAAGCAGTGGAAATGCCATTCCGGTCGGCAATTTAATGCACATCTGTGAATGGTATACCCTTAAACATAAGAACATAGAATTGTAGTATTATTATTTTATGATCATTTTTTTAAAATGTAAATTATGAATACCAAACATCTGAATCAAGTAACTGGTCACCACAAACAAATCAGAGAGGGACTTGTTTTGATGTATTGCTCAAATGGAACTGATCATAACATTCAGGCTGCTTTTAATGCAGACACATTGCAACTCCATTTGCATTTTACGAGAGACTGTTTACAAAGTTTACCTTCATGGAGAACTGCACGGTTGAAGTGGCTCTCTAAATGGGTTTTGACCTTGCTCAATTTGGCTGGGTGGAACACATTTGAGGCACAGAACGGGCAGTGAAAGTCTTCGCAACATGTAGTGCATCGTTGTAAGTCGGGCAAGGATCTCCCCTCTTGGATTGTAATATGCATCTTGAAAAAGAGAGAGCCTAATCGGTCAAACTGAACATTTTGAAATCATTTCACAGACAGACATAAATTAGGCCTAATTGTTAGATTCTGACACGACAGATTCTAACAAGTGGTGACCTACAGAATAGGCTGACATAATAACCGACTAAAACATCTCATGCAATATTACAAAACATGTCAAAATGATGAGACTGTCTGATAACACGTAGTGTGGAGTAAACGGCACAGTTAAGATTATTTACAATGAATTCAAATAGTATATACAATGACTATTAAAGAAGCATTTACACTGAAGACAGAACTGAGGCTAATGCGATGTAACGTAGCGGACAGACGGATCATATTGACATGCTTTTGTCATCCTTTGAAGTTTTATTAATTAGCTGATGATTAATGATCAGGAATCCGTGTATCTACGGTCCATTTGTTTTTCTTTATTCAACAAGTAAACGGAAGAGCGTCTGAGAGGCCTTTTTGCCTTACTAAATGGTCAAATGGTCAGTGGAGCGAGGGGCGGGCGAAACTCACGGAAGTGATTTCAAAACAAAAGCACTCGTTTGCTAAAATCACACTTTGAAGCACTGCAGTATCCGGCTGAAGGAACGGTGATAATATCATAAACAAGGTGAATTTAGCGATCACAACGAAAACGGCCAAGACACACATTGAGCCCAGAAAATGAATGTTATTACGGGCTGTAAATATAATAAGCCTGTGTCTAAAATGGACTACATTGTTAGGAGATTTAAACTATACAGCGATTCTGCCCTGCGGTCACTCAGCAGTCTCTCCACTTTGTTTTTCAAATCAGCTGCTCTTCATTTTTCATGCTATATTTGATGATCGATACAAATATTTTTTACCACAAGTTCTTAATGAAACTGATACTGTTGGACTCGGCACTAGTTTGAAAGCTACCAGAAATAAAATGAAGTACTTTTACTGTGTACTTTGTGAGTAATCCTCTGTCAGAGTCCCCTCCATAGTACATGATGCATTTTTCTGCTATCTTTGATGAGTGATAAAAATACAATTTTACCATAAGTTCTTAATGATATTGATACTGCTGGGATCAGTACTAGTGAAACTACTCCCACAAGTACTATGAAGTACTTTTACTGTGTACTTTTTGAGTAATCCTCTGTCAATGTCCCCTCCTGAGTACAAGAATGCATGTTTCTCTGCTATTTTGAATAAGCATTGTTGGCCTCTTATGACAATGCTGTCTTTTAAATATGATTATTTCTCTGCTCCTAGTTCCTTCCTCTCAGATTCTTCCATCGGTCCCAGTCATTGCATGTCAGTCAATAGAGCTTCCAAAAAATTCCGAGATAAAGGATTTAATATGACAAGCCATATGATGCTCTCATTGGTTAGTGACATTCCACATGCAAATACTCACAACATTAGGCTGAGGTTCATCCTGAGACAAGTCCATTGGCAGGTCATCTTCCGCTCTTCTAGAAGTGGTTGTGCTTCTTGTTGCTTCCGGCTAAAATAAACATAATGAAAGACATTTTGAGTGTTTAAAATGTGCTGTAATACACAACACATTATTTATTCCTAAACTTACAGAAAGAAAAAACTAAAGTGTGACATTTAATCACATATTTATATCAATCTTATACACCTTGAATTCTTGTTGGCCAATGATACACATACCCTTTGAAGATGAGCTGGGAAGTTGAATATTGTTGGCACAACACCATCTTTAAGCCGGACAGTCTGCCCCGTCCTGTCAAAGTCCTCACTCCTGAAGTGCTCACTGCAGAGCAGTGTCCTGCCAGAGGAAACAAAACCGTCCCTTCTTAGGGCAACTTCCCACTGCCTCCTCCTCTCTCCGGTTTTGGGAAACCTTAAAAACATGAGAAAGGTAACCAGATATATCAATTACTGTCAACATTTTCCGCCCTTCTTTCCTTTAACATTAAGGGTAAGGACAAAAATACACACCTAAATGATCATATTTTTGGGGTAATTGTATGTATGTATGTATGTATGTATGTATGTATGTATGTATGTATGTATGTATGTATGTATGTATGTAATACATACAAACATACATACTATGTGTGTATGTATGTATGTATGTATGTATGTATGCTTTAAGAATAAGACAACCACACTAAGAGTTTTAAAAAAGGTGTCCAAAAGAAACATTAAATAATTGTGTAAAGAAATGGTAGCAACATATTCTAAAGAGGCTGGGTCAACAACAATCTTGCAATACCATTATCTCACATAGCCCCACTGATCCTGTGTAGCAGGACTTGTAATGTACATACATCCACTAAGTAATTAACGATTATCCTAATTATAGTCATAATATTGTCATATCTTACACGTGAAAGGTGATTCCACGGGTTCTTGTTTCCAGACTACGGTGATTAGAGCATCCGTAGGCTGCACAAAAGTCAGGCATAGTCAGGTACTTCTGTAAACACAAAGCCAGCAATTTCCTGTATCATAATGTATCTAAATGTAAGATGTTTTTAACACGCCAAACCACTTGGAAGAAATCATGTGTAACTGAAGTTATGTTGAACAGAAAGAGCAGTTCTGCCTCTCCACTGGTGTGAAGTTGCTGGGTCAACTTTGTGTTACTAGGTCTCACTCACAGCCTCTTGTTATTAGCCAGCTAATAAATACAAGCACATACACAAAGAAAAGCTGCAATTTCAACATGTCCAAGCATCCTGTATCATAGCCATGCTAATAAGGTTTATAATAAACCAAACCGTTTGTAAATCAGTCAAGATTTCAGCGAGTTAAGAGTATTTCTGTGCAGATCACTCACCTTACAACAGCTACCATAGCGCTACCAGAGTAGCTGTTAACTGTAGCAAGATGGCGGCCGGTGAGCTACGCTGGAAAATCTCCCATGAGCCATCTAGTGTTTATACATCTATGTCGCTCACAGCCTCTTGTTATTAGCCAGCTAATAAATACAACCACATCCACAAAGATTGTCACTTAAACAAAAGATTAGGTTGTCATAAAATTCGTTATTGGTCTCAGGAAAACCTATATAATAATTGAAAATCTCGATGGTGGTCTCAGCTTTGATAACTTGCACAAGTAGCCGTGACACACAACTATGCTGCACGATTAAGTCGTTTTTCGAAAAGAAAAGCTGCAATTTCAACATGTCCAGGCATCGTGTATCATAGCCATGCTAATAACGTTTATAATAAACCAAACCGTTTGTAAATCAGTCAAGATTTCAGCGAGTTAAGAGTATTTCTGTGCAGATCACTCACCTTACAACAGCTACCGTAGAGTAGCCTGAAGCTGCAGCTTCAGGACCGCAGTCCTAGGACCCTAGTTTTTCGTGACACTGCCACCTAGCGAACTGGAGACATGAATATGAACGACAACCATAGACTGTATATAAAGACGACAACGCACAGTAATGTGCTTTTACAGTTTTATTTGTTTAACATTAATAACAATTCCGGTGTCTTGAAATGAAGTGTGATTAGCTAACGGTAACTATGATAGTCTTAAGGCAATACAAACAATCACCTGTTAGCTTCTATACCTTTCGGCAAAATAAACTGTTAGCATATTTGATTATTTGTTTAATGAAACTGTAGCGTGATTCTGGCAAACTAGGTGTCCTACATTAATTGTTGATTTAATCACTAATTACAGTAATAGTGTGAGTAATGTGAATCGTGTTTGTTTAAAGTTAACAACTATTCTGGTGTATTGAGTCCTCTGTTAGCCTATGATAA
>CM062285.1:22209597-22229597 GCA_031216635.1 Dissostichus eleginoides
TTTAAAACAGCTGCTAGTTATGGGTACTTTTTACTGAAGTACATTTCAAAGCCTCTTTACTTTTACTTGAGTAAAGAAGTTTAGTCAGTACTTCTACTTTCACCAGAGTATGTTTAAACACGAGTATCTGTACTTCTACTGAGTAAAGGATGTGTGGACTTTTGTAATCTCTGGATTACTGTCACATATAGAAACAATAGAGATGACTAGCAGGATTACAGAAACCCCGCCTGTCAGCTGCCATCGTTTGACGCCAAATACCCAAAACCATAGAGCAAGAACAGGTCATGTGACTCATTTCGGGTCATTGATTTGTCACCAGCTATGAGTAAGAGTGCGGTGTGCAAAGTAATCACATTAGAAAGTCTCTGGTACTCAATCAATAACATGTTACATCTTCAGGGCATTTTCAATAAGACGCCTTCATAACAGGAGTGACTTTAGAGCTCATTCTGAATCTAACGGGAGGAAATGAAGGGTTAAGCTTCTCAGATTTAGTTCGGTCACGTTGATATGGCTGATCTGGTATCTGTGCTTCTACTTGAGTAAAGGATGTGTGTACTTCTGCCCTCTCTGCTCTTGTGAGATACCGTCAAAAGTCTCGTACCTTCTGCAGCAGATGTCTTTTCTCCACGATGATGATGGCGAACAGGGTGGAGAAGACGCCGCTGAGGGGGGTTTGTCCCACGTTTGAGCGACCTGGAGGAAGTTACTGAGGCCGGGGATGGCTGACTGACACAACTGGGAGAAAAGAGAGATTAAAATGAGAAATAAAGAATAAATTAGACAAATGGAGCAAAGAAATCTGAATTTACAAGGAATCTGCGTCGCTGTATGATTTTCTTGAGCTCCACTGTTACGTAGTAAGATTTATATTCAATTTAATATTCCATGCCTCAATACTACTTATGTATAATAACTTGCTTTGTTATATTTGAGTTTTATATATTTCAGTGCATCCAGTATATCATAAATACTCAGGAATATAGACTCAATAATCAAGAAAAAAATCCACAAGCAATACTAAACTCAATTTAAATAAGAAACAAGATTTTAGGCCTTAAAATTTAATTTAAAAAGTCTTTAAATAAACACGTAGCATGTCACACACCTGTCTCCCCTCCTCTGGTTCCTTCCTGAGTTGACGAGCCAGCAGCTCGACGATTTTCTGGAAGATGTTGGCCACGACACCCAGAATCACAGCGGGGGCATCTTCCTCTTTCCCCCCCTCCTCTTCCTCTTGCTTGTCTTCAGGTGAGTAGCTGTCTGCAACCTCCTTTAGAATCAGAAGCACTGCAGGAACGCACAGGTAACCCGCCTCTGGAAACACAAGATGTTAGTTCAGATAAACAAAGATTATTTTATTTTTATTTATTTATTCCGGACAATGCACATTAATCAACATTTCTGTAAATGTCCCTGGACAGATTTTGTAAGTCAACCTAAAGACAACTTTAATTTTAAAGAAGTAAATACAATCAAATAAAAACATGCAACATACAGGACTGGAAGACTTAAAGGTCCCATGTCATGCTTTCCCGGTTATTACCCGTCCCCTTGTGTTATGTAGCTTCTGCATGTAAAGGGTCTGCAGGCTGAGATCAGGCTGAGTTCAGGCTGAGTTCAGGCTGAGTTCAGGCTGAGTTCAGGCTGAGTTCAGGCTGAGTTCAGGCTGAGTTCAGGCTGAGTTCCGCGGTGTCTCGCTGTCTCCCAGACCCCACGCAGCAACCAGGAAACGACCCCAGTAAGCCAGCTCACACTGTCCGCTCCTCGAGCCTCACAGGGCGGAGCAGCGAGCCCCCCAACGTCCCCCCAACACGGCACCCAGACCCCACGCAGCGTTCTCATCTGTTTGTCATTACTAGTGTCATTTTCTGGTTGCTAACAAACGCCATTGTAACACATAACCACTGATGTTCCGCTGTAACGGTGGTGGACTCATCAGAACAGAGTGGGCGAGCTGACCAATCAGAGCACACTGGGCTCACAGGGAGGGGGGGGCAGGAGCTCCAACAAGCCGTGTAGGACAGAGAGTGAATACACATACTTTACAGAGATGCTGTATGAGAACCAATGTGAGTTTGGAACATTGAACAATGTAAATCTATTCTAGTAGACCTCAACAATGGAATCATGATCAGTAGAAATGGCCATGACATGGGACCTTTAAATAGACAGAAAAACAAAACTAAAAATAACATGTTAAAGGTAACCCGCCTCTGGAAACAAAAGATGTTAGTTCAAGTAAAGAAAGATGATTTTAAGGGATATAAACACTAGCTTCTGTGGTTTATTTTAGTGATAAATGCAGGGTACACTCACCAGAGAGGAGGGTGAGCGAGCACAAGTGGAGGATTAGACCTTTGAACGCCTTGTCGCCCAAACCCACGAGTAAAACGTCCCGGCACAATGTCAGGAAGCTCTGGGGGAAAATGATAAAGAAATGAAGTCTTCGAGGAGCTACATGTAGTTTGTTATGAGCTGCCAACTCTTTAACAACTAAGACATGGAAATAACATTTGAGTTCAGCGTGCAGGTAGTGACAGGCGGCAGAACAATGGCAGTCAGGATGTATAAGAGTCTGAATCCACCAAGAACTGAAAGTCCTGCAGAGGAAAACTTAATTTTGTGGATAACCGTGAGATTTCATTTCAATTGAAGATGCAAAAATGTCAAGTTGCAGGAACGATTGATTGATTTGCTTACAGAGAAATCACCTCATGGATTGATTTTGAAATCACCTCATGGATTGATTTTGCATTTCACATGAATAATCTTACTCCAAAAGCTACCATCTAGTTTAGGGTACAAAACAGTAACAAAATATACAATAAATTCAACAATAATTTGTGGTTTATGGACAACAGTAAAGTGCTGCTTGATGCAACAATATTAACAATCTAATAATGTTATTTATATAATAATATATCACATCTGGAGATGATTCTTTCTTAAGAAATAGTACTTTTTAATACTTCAAGTACATTTTGCTGATAATACTTCTGTACTTTTACTTAAGTAGGAGTACTTCTTTCACCACTGTCCATAGTAAAAACACCTCTCAGATGATGCACCCTCTATACGAAAGAGGGTGTTGATTTTGAGGACACACACACGGACACACACACACACGGACACACACATTTCCTCCATCACTAAACACCGATTTGAATGAGCAGCTGCCTGATGTTCTGTAATGAAAATGTTCCTAAATCTCACGTCTGTGCAGCTCTGGATTCCCAGCTCCATCACGCACGCACGCACGGCACGCACGCACGCACGCACGCACGCACGCACGCACGCACGCACGCACGCACGCGATACTTAGACTCATATTTGTTGGACTAATTCCTTCTGAGTGGACGTTTCCAGTCTAAGGTCCTCAAAAGAAACCGTGTACGTTGAGCTGTATGTCTACTAAGTATTAATAAAGCTCACCTCAGTAATCTGTGCTGCCAGCGGTGGAGATTTCTCCCCTTCTTCCTCCTCCTCCTCTTCTTCACCATCTTTGTTGAGTTTAGTGAGGAAGGGCAGCACCTCCTCAGCGACCCAGGCTGCAACATTTTCCAGAGACAGCAGGTATTCTCGACCCTCTGGGGACTAAAAAAAACAAACAATCTCTTAATTTTTTGACATGATTTTGTACAAGAAGATAAACTAACTGTAAAGCTTTGGTTTGTAAACGGAAAGTAACTGGGTCACACGAAGGATCCGATGTCATCCCTCCCTTCAGTCAGATACTGCTATATGTTACTATATTTTTTAATGTTATTATAGTTTTCTTAAAATAGTCAACCTACCTGGTGATAAACCTGTTTCTACTCTAATGTTGATTCACAAACTAAATATAACAATAACAACAACAACAAAGCATAAAGCAAGTTTGTGCAGAAAGAGGAACTCACTTTTTGCTGCAGATGTGCTCCGAGTCGGCCGTGGTACGTGAAGACTTTGAGAGCGATTTCCACGCTGGGACTTTTATCGTCTGCTGTAGAGCTGAGGTGAGAAAACAGCACCGACTGTGGACAAAAAAAATTATGTCCAGGTGTATATCAGTATGTAGTGTCTGTACTTTAAAGAGTCCTCTCCTGCTGATGTTCAGGTGTATATCAGTATGTAGTGTCTCTACTTTAAAGAGTCCTCTCCTGCTGATGTTCAGGTGTATATCAGTATGTAGTGTCTCTACTTTAAAGAGTCCTCTCCTGCTGATGTTCAGGTGTATATCAGTATGTAGTGTCTCTACTTTAAAGAGTCCTCTCCTGCTGATGTTCAGGTGTATATCAGTATGTAGTGTCTCTACTTTAAAGAGTCATCTCCTGCTGATGTTCAGGTGTATATCAGTATGTAGTGTCTCTACTTTAAAGAGTCCTCTCCTGCTGATGTTCAGGTGTATATCAGTGTGTAGTGTCTCTACTTTAAAGAGTCCTCTCCTGCTGGTGTATATCAGTATGTAGTGTCTCTACTTTAAAGAGTCCTCTCCTGCTGATGTTCAGGTGTATATCAGTATGTAGTGTCTCTACTTTAAAGAGTCCTCTCCTGCTGGTGTATATCAGTATGTAGTGTCTCTACTTTAAAGAGTCCTCCTCACCCTCCAGTTTTCCAGCACTGTTAGAAGCTGCGTCAGTTTTCTCTGATCCAGATCCAGAACTTTCTCTCGAGTTGAATAGTGGGTGAAAAGATATTCCAGATAATCGAGCGCCAGATCTGGTTTACTCTGGATCTTCTCCATAATCTGAACCTTCCTCCTCTTCACGTCCTGAAGTGAAACAAAAGAGGACTTTTTTTTTATAAGAGGGACCAATGAAAACGTTGTCATGTTGCCGTTGTTCAGCATGGAAACATTCATTAGCTAACAATGACATTATTGTTCTATTAATATAAAGGGAGGTCAGGTAGTCTTTAAAACAGCTGCTAGTTATGGGTACTTTTTACTGAAGTACATTTCAAAGCCTCTTTACTTTTACTTGAGTAAAGAAGTTTAGACAGTACTTCTACTTTTACCAGAGTATTGTTAAACACGAGTATCTGTACTTCTACTTGAGTAAAGGAAGTGTGTACTTTAACATCTCTGGAAATAACTCCAGTCAGTGTTGGTGTTGCGTTGACTGACCGGTTGTTGTGGCAGGGCCTCAGAGAGCCAATCGGTGACGAGTTCAAGGACGTCTGCAGCCTGGCCCCAGCTGCACATGCAGTCTAACAGCTGGCTGAAGTTTGCACTCGTCACTCCAGACTCCATCTTCCTCAATCTGGATAAAACGCCACAGCTGGAAACAGAAATCAGGACAGGTTAGATAGCAACACAGAGAGTGAGAGGACACCTACTAGTACCGTATTGACCCGAATATAAGACGGGTTTTATTCCTAGAAAACCATCTGAAAAAGAGGGGTGGTCTAATATTCGGGGTCTAGACTTTTCGATGTAATTACACAGTCACAACAACAGATGGCGCCAAACGAGCGTTTCCCCCAAGAGAGACACCGTCTTAAAGTAACAGTACAACAGGAGAGAGAGATGGAGACACAGAGACCAACTCCAATAGAGTGGATCAAAAGTAGAAGAGTTAATAAACAAGAGAAGTTACAATGTCAATTTTGAGGTAATGGTGATCAACGAAGTCATCAAACGAATATGGTGTTTCTGAGAGTAACGTTGGAAGATGGAGAGCCAAAAAGACCGCCTTCAAAATGCAAAAAGTCAGAGAAAAGCAGTCCGGTTCGCAAAGGTATTTTTCCAAAAATGAGTCTTGAAAGATTGGTCGTCTTATTATCAGGGTCGTCTTATATTCGCGTCAATACGGTATTACACGGCCTTGGTAAATACTTGATTCTGATTGGTCGATTTTGACATTTCAGAGGGTCTGTTATTGTTTGTTCGCCATCTGACTGTTGCTAGGCAGAACAGACAGTTAAAAGCCAGAGCGCTGGACGTTAGAGTAAACACTAACGGGAACAACAGAAAACAGACTTTTTCAACTTGACAAAACACTGTTCCTCAATCAAATCGTACAAAAAACTCTGCATTTATCGACTGTGTTGTACCTGCTTTTCCCTGCATATTTCATAACCAATTTGTATTAACTTATGTGTTTGTCGTTGCTATTGAATTCACGTTATTTGTTTGTATATTACCTTATTTATGTGGAGTCTTCATGCACACCCAGTGGGTTTTCTGCTTCTTCTTGCACCATATATCATCGGTTATGTTTGTGTAGTTTTAATTGTGCATTAAATAAACAAAACGTGTAATGTGAAATGTACCTTCAGACCTGCTTTTAATCTGTAATTAATGTTGATTTTTATATATTTTAGGTGTCGTTTTAATGAATTTGTAGTCTGAGTTTCTAGAAAAGCGAAATATAATGCATGATTATTATTACCTGAATGTTGGCACTGCAGCAGGAGGCATTAAAGAGGCCATTTGGATGAGAGGAACGGTGCATCGTTCATCCTGGAAAACAAATCAAATACAATTTACTCATGGAGGAAACACTTAAAGTCTCAATAAATCACGTGAGAGTTCGTAGACGTACCTCAAAGGTGTGGAAATACTTAGAGATGACATTTCCAAACTTGGCGAACGTGTATTTCTTGGCCTCTTTGCTTTGTTTCAGGTTTTGCTCCACACTCCTCCACAGAATCACCACAACCTCCAGCAGACCGGACACCACGGCCCTGTCCTTCTCCAAAAGACGCTCCGCCTGCTGGGATACAACGCTCCAGTTAACCCTCAAATAACTTACACACAGTATGCATGATTTCAACTCAGATATATTTCAATTTCAAGGCTTTATTGTCATTTGCACAGCAGCTACAGTGTAGATATGGCGATGAAAAACTCCAACAATGCAACATATATAATGAAATACAAAAATATTATTATTTGTTGCTTCTCTTTAGAAAAAACATCTTAAATGTACATAACACAGTGGTGATACGTTATTTAAAAGTGAGATTTGGGTGTGTTTCTGTTCCATTTAAAAAAATGTAACGACTCAAAATAGTCCTCAAAGTTGATTTTTGCAGAGATACATCATACTCAATGTAATAAAGTTAGACTGAAGAACTATTTTGTGCACTGCTCAATCCTCAAATTAAATACAGAGTCAAATCCCAGGTCAAATGCACGTTAAAGCAACTTGAATATGTTGTTTTTAGTGATTGTAATGTTATGTTTAATGTCTGTTTCCCCGTATCGTGTCTTAATATGTCCTTGTCGATGTTTCTTACTGCGCTGTTCTCCTTGTTGCTTTCGTTGATCTCAGACAGGTCACCTTGGGTCTCGATGCAAGAGTTCAGAAGGCGGCGAATCGCCAACATCAGCTTTACTGGAAGAGGAGACAAAACACAACATGAATAACTTACATTTTGTTAGCACACACACATATACACACACACACACACACACACACTTACTGATGTTGGTGGCCGCGGTGTGTTTGTGTGTGTGTGTGTAGAACTTCCTGGCGGCGGCGGGGTTCATCTGGATGAGCGTGATGCAGCGGCTGCACCACTCCTTATCCGACTCGTTCACGGGGAAGAAGGACTTGAAAAGTAGATCCACGATGCGCTTCGACGCGGATAACGAGTCGATGGCGAGGCGAGCGAGAAGATGATCCATGCTGCACACGGACCAGAACTACAGAGAGGAAACAGAGAAGATGATCCATGCTGCACACGGACCAGAACTACAGAGAGGAAACAG
The DNA here is from genome assembly GCA_031216635.1 of Dissostichus eleginoides. Lineage (NCBI taxonomy): Eukaryota > Metazoa > Chordata > Actinopteri > Perciformes > Nototheniidae > Dissostichus > Dissostichus eleginoides. Next base: position 22,217,300 of record CM062285.1, read on the forward strand.
AGAAGATGATCCATGCTGCACACGGACCAGAACTACAGAGAGGAAACACAGAAGATGATCCATGCTGCACACGGACCAGAACTACAGAGAGGAAACAGAAAAGATGATCCATGCTGCACACGGACCAGAACTACAGAAGATGATCCATGCTGCACAGGGACCAGAACTACAGAGAGGAAACACAGAAGATGATCCATGCTGCTCACGGACCAGAACTACAGAGAGGAGAAAGAGAAGATGATCCATGCTGCACACGGACCAGAACTACAGAAGATGATCCATGCTGCACACGGACCAGAACTAAGAGAGGAAACAGAGAAGATGATCCATGCTGCACACGGACCAGAACTAAGAGAGGAAACAGTACCTTAGCAGCTCGAGCAGCCTTCACTTTAAGGAGCATGTCGAGGAAAGCGATGCGGACTTTCTCCGAGTTGTCGTGCAAACTGTATTTCAGAGTCGGGAGCAGCTTCTCCAGGATAGGATGGCTGAGGCTGTTGTCCAGGACGATGATGAGACACTGGGGGAAACAAGAGTCATTAAAACATGCACTACAAAAACTCCAAATCTTGCCAAGTATATCCGTCTAATATTTACTTTGATTAATTACCTTGAAGACGGAGCAGCGGACGTCAGGAGAGCTCGAATCGAACGCCAACTCCATCACAAGCTTCTTCAGGAAGTCGGTGATAATGGCGGCAGGAAGCAGCTCCCAGTATTTAGCCAGGATCTTACACACTCCTAAGATGGCGTTAGAGCGAACTGTGGGGTGAGGATCATCCAGAAGCACCTGAGGAGGAGAGGAGTTTGAATTAAAGAGGATTTATTGTGCTTTTTCGGGGTTTCCTTGTAGGTTTTTGTGCAGGTCTGCAAAGGCATGAAGAAGCTGACAATGATCCAAACCAAAGTGTCTGTGCAAGGCTCTGTCTTTATAGCCCCGACATTCCAAGAACAACTTAGCCAATAAAAAAAACCACTCACGGACCACCTAACTCCCCAAATATCCAGAAACAAAAGGCCTGCTTACCACTCCAACAATATATAACAAATGACAGCTTAACGTGACCTATATATCGCCTCGTTCACACATTCAAGAAACAATACAGATTCTACAAGAATAGGGCAATATAAGGGATTATGATGACACGTGATAATCTGCAACAACATGCCAATGCTTGGTTTTTTAGGTTATTGATAAAAAACAAATGATATATAATATATATATATATATATATCAATAAACTAAGTTGCCTAGAAGTATAAAAACCAGCATAACAGAACTTAAATTACATATTTATATCTCTAACCTTATTTATTTAGCACCCTTCATACAAAAAAAGGTGCTTCACAAAACAAAACAAATAAATATACTAAGGATTAAATAATAATTCAATAAAAAATATGTGATATTCTAGTAAATAAAAGGTAATTAAAACCCATATTTTGGTACTTTTAATAAATGTCCATGATTATATGAACTTATGCCAATGCCTAAAAAACACAGAGACGCTAACATTAGGAGTCAGGGAGCAGAATATTTGGCTCCTTTTTAACGGTTTTCTGTTTTCCTCTCGAATAAAGCGGTTTTTAAAAGGCTCTCACCATGACCGTGTCCAGCTGCTTCTGAATGGCCTCGTCTTTGCTCTTGTTGCTGTTCTCCATGTCAAGCACCGGGAAAGCTTCGGTGAAAAGCAACGTGGCGTTCGCTCGCACCTCGAAGTTTGTCGCCTGAAGAAATCAAACAGAAATGAGTCTTGAAAACAAAACCTTAAAAGAACAGAAAGGTAAAGAAACGTTGACGCGTACAGTTAGAGCTTTCCACAGAATGGGCTTGTAGAGATTGGAGAGCATCTTGTCCACTTTTTCACAGCCTTTCTTCGAGTGGAAGTAGCTCACGATCTGCAGAGAATACACATATTATTCTGTGAAGATGCTGTTGGAAACATTTAATGTCATGTCACAAACTGTATACATATATTTATATATTTTTGTATTCTGGATTGTGGGAAACGGTATTTCGATCTCTCTGTACACCTAAACTGAAAGATTGACTTTAAAGCAGCTACCTTTCGGACTTTGGCGTACACAGGAGAGGATCTGTGGAGGAAGATGGCGTTCTGCATTAAATCCTGAACGCAGGAGCTCTCGATCTTCTCCAGGAAATCACCCTCGGCTTTCTTCCACGCTCTGAAGTAGATCTCCGCGATATGAGCCGTTATTATCCTGCACAGAACGACTCAGGGGTTAAAAACACGAAGGTAAAGGTGTCTTCTTTCAAGCAGAGAGAAGTAAGGTGACCGAGAGAGGGCACAAGTACACGCATGCTTTACTCAAGTAGAAGTACAGATACTCGTGTTTAAAAATACTCTGGTAAAAGTAGAAGTACTGACTAAACTTCTTTACTCAAGTCAAAGTAAAGAGGCTTTGAAATGTACTTCAGTAAAAAGTACCCATAACTAGCAGCTGTTTTAAAGAGTACCTGACCTCCCTTTATATCAATAGAACAATAATGTCATTGTTAGCTAATGAATGTTTCCATGCTGAACAACGGCAACATGACAACGTTTTCATTGGTCCCTCTTCTTTAGAGAAGACCAGGAAATGATGGATACACGGATCGTGTTCAAATCAATAGGCACGCAATGACTCTAAATAATAATGATCACGCCACCAAACACACATTCAGACTAAAGGAACCAGCCTGTTTGGAACATGGAAGAAGTAGAAAGTACAGGTATTTGGGTTCAACATGGAAGAAGTAGAAAGTACAGGTATTTGGGTTCAACATGGAAGAAGTAGAAAGTACAGGTATTTGGGTTCAACATGTAAGAAGTAGAAAGTACAGGTATTTGGGTTCAACATGTAAGAAGTAGAAAGTTCAGGTATTTGGGTTCAACATGTAAGAAGTAGAAAGTTCAGGTATTTGGGTTCAACATGTAAGAAGTAGAAAGTTCAGGTATTTGGGTTCAAAATGTAAGAAGTCAAAGTAAAAAGTGGTCAGAAAAATAAGTAGTGGAGTAAAGTACTGATTCCAGAAACATGTACTTAAGTACAGTAACGAAGTATTTGTACTCCACTACTTCCCACCTCTGAGAGTGACTCACATGCTAAAGAACTCCAGCTGGTTCTTGAAGGTGCCGTGGATGACCGAGATGAAGTTGATGTTCCAGCTGAAGAGAAACACCATGAAGCGTTTTCCCTGAGAGGAAACACAAACACACACACACATCGTCCAATACGTGAGGACACACACACACACACACATCGTCCAATACGTGAGGACACACACATCGTCAAATACTGAGGACACACACACACACACACACACATCGTCAGGCTTAAAGAGCAACTTGCAGGCTTTTTTTTTTTATTAGATTTATGCTTAACCTTGCCTGAAAATTACAATTAAAAAAGTTAATGCAGGATTTAATATGTTTTACAAGACATAAGGGCAGTAATTCAGAGGGGAAAGGAGCCGTTTGGAGCTCTGCTACTAAAAACTGCTTTTTTTTAACGTCATACGTCAAACGCGTCATATTACGTCACATGGGGGAGCAACTTTCTCGGACTCCTTCTCTGCCCAATCCGCGGTAGTAGTTTGTAGTTGGTTTGAGCGGTTGTGATTTAGTGAGCTGGTATTGTTTCGGTAATTTTACATTGCATTTCACCATTTGTAATCATGGTGAGCTGGAGTTTGAGCAGGTTGCACAAACTCCAGCGTGTCAGGACATCGAGTCCACAGTTTCCCTCACAGGAAAAGGACCGGAGCTAGCTTTCGTTCCTGGGTGCGTTGTGCGAGGTGCATCCACCTCCCTGCAGCACATACTCTCCACAGCTGAGGCCTATCAAACAAAACGTTTATCAGGAACCCGCATTACATCTCTCTCCCCCCCTTCGCTCCTCTCTCCCCCCTTCGTTCTCTTCCCCCCCTTCGTTCCTCTCTCCCCCATTCGTTCCTCTCTCTCTCCCCCCCCTTCGCTCTCTCTCCCCCCATTCGTTCCTCTCTCTCTCCCCCCCTTCGCTCCTCTCTCCCCCATTCGTTCCTCTCTCTCTCTCTCTCTCTCTGTCTCTCCCCTCCGGTACTCAGCACCGTAAGACGTAGTGTGGAGTTGCATTAGGTAACGCTGTGGTGGCTGTACTCCTCCAGCCGTCTCCTTTGTGTTTGTTTGTTTCCCCTGTCTGTGTTGTTTGTGTGGGCGTGGTGGCTGTCACTCCTGGCTCCCGGCTCAACCTCCACTCACCTGCTGCAATCAGCTGTGCCTCCCCGACTACACACCTGCTTTCCATCAAGCCATTTACAACGGCATATCAACGGAGGCTCCACAACCTTTCTCCGCCAGATCGTCCTGCCAGTAACGTTACTATATTATCAATACTACTTTAGTTATAGCCTGATATATGATAGCTAACTTTACAATGTTGTGATGTGACCGACGTTAGCTAACATTAACTGTAGCTAACGCCGGTCACTCACCAAGACAGCTGCCCTGTTCTCCACTGGTTCTCCTCACACCACAGCTCCATTTCTCGCCGACGTCTTCATCCTTGGCTGCTCCTGCTCTGATCCTTGGCTGCTCCGTCTTGATCCTTGGCTGCTCCTGGTCTCTAATGGCTGCTCTGGTCTCTAATCCTTGGCTGCTCCTGGTCTCTAATCCTTGGCTGCTCCTGGTCTCTTGGACGCCTAGCAGGCTCATAATTATATGGTTGTGGTCCGTCATATGCATTCGAATATTTATTTTCAACCTCTTCTGTGTCAAAACTAGCATTGTGATCCATGTTTATTACTACGTTAGACCGGCTGCTCTCCCCCATGTGACGTCACACGCGGGAGGTCACATGGGGAGGCTTTTTTTATGCGGAAGTAAAAATGTCTTACAAAACGACGCCAGATGTCACTGTAGTGATATTTATGTATATTTTGGAAAATCTAGTGTATACATCATTTTCCTACACATTTATTCACTGGTGTCTCTAACCTGCAAGTTGCTCTTTAAAGACAAAACACAGAGGACACAGAACAGAAAGTGAACTCACATCGTCGTTCTTGAGGAAAGCCGGGCTCTGGAAGCACATCAGCAGCAGATCCATCATCTGCATGTTGTCTTTTGACGTGTAATCCAGACCCAGGACAACCTCCCGGAGACTACACACTCTCTGGATCTCTGTACCCTGAACACAGAAGCATTTCAAATACAAACTAGAACTGTCCAAGAACGATGCTCCCTCTTTCTCACAGCTTCAGCCTGAATCTAAATGAGTGTAATATCTTCCACATAGCCTTTTTATAATTCTAATGTAGTCAATAAGCTCTACGACAGACTGTGTGATCTTAGAGTGACGTGTTTCAATGCTTTAATGTTCAAAAAGGTGTCCTAATACTGACCGGTTTCTTCAGATGGAAGCTCTTCGTCAGAGCGACGATCATAGCGCTGCGACCGAACGTTTCCTTCTCCTTCAATCTTTCTTCCACCAGGCGTCACACAGTCTGAGGATCTGGAGCTGCAGCGGAGCCTCGGAGACCGGCTGCAGCTCCAACATATCTGAGAGAAACACACAGATAAATATGAACTGTTGGGGAAAAATAACAATCAACCTGAAGACAGGAAGGGGATTAAAGAGGACTCTTACCATGCAGCCTGTGGATGATTTCCAGAAGAGAACTGTAGGTTTCTCCGTCCTGCAGGACCTTTAGGGACTCAGCAGCCACCAGAGCAACACCGTCCATACAGACCTCACATGATTCTGCAAGAACAGGGAAGAAAACTAGATGTTAACCAAGTTTTTAGGAACCAAAACACTTAGTAATGCTGAACTTCACAGCTCAAAAAAGCAACAGAACAGATTTTAATGCAATGCGAGTTCATGCAAGAACATAAACGGTGCATAAACTACAGTGAACTCACGGGGTCTGCAGCTGCCTCCACCTCCATGGCCTCCTCCCTTCCCTCCTCTCTCCTTTCCTCTATCCCTTCCTCTCTCCTTTCCTCCTGCAGGACGTCCTGAAGGAGAGAGGACAGTTTCCCCCACAGCGTCTGCCTCTGGTCTCTGTTCATCTCCTGCAGAACTTCCTCCACATCGAAGGGCTCCGTCTTGTTCCTCTGCTCAGAAAATCAGAATCAAAATCAGAAATACTTTAATTATCCCAGAGGGAAATTGGCTTTTATGACAGTGATTCAATTTTATTAAATATAATGGCGACATTCAGATGAACGAGACACTAAACACTAGATCTGTGACTAGATTAGGACTTTTTATTCCTAGTAGTAGATGCCTTAAAACAATACATTTGATCCACTTTTGAAAACTATTTATTTGAGTAAAATACACATTGAAATAGCTGCTAGATTGTATGTGCTTTTTTTACTTATTTGGGTTCTTTTGATCACTTAACAAATTAACTAACTTCGGGCTCTATATATGTAATGTTAACGTATAATACACATTAGATCACATGTGTCAAACTCAAGGCCCGGGGGCCAAATCAGGCCCTTGGTGGATTTAATTTCGGCCCTCAGGATAATGTTTAATTACTATTAGATCTGGCCCGCCGGAATATTGCACGCACACCTTCACTCCATCCTGAGGATTTCCTCAGCTCAGAGCCTGACCCCAAACATTGATGAACTTGCACCCAAGATGAGATGCCAAGTATCTCCTTGAACTAGCATCACAGAGCAGCACACTGAGTTTAATGGATGTTTCCTTATGCACGTTGTTTCTCACGACAACAGGGCATGTTTGGTTTTCTCTTTGAGGGAAATCGTTTTTTTGAAGCTGTTGTTGGCCTGTGGAGAAATGTAATCATAAGAAATGACTGAGGAAAAGCTGCAGATAGAGCCATAAGAAATGAATGCAACTAATTATTTAATGTTGTTTTTATAGGCAATAATTCAAGCTTTGTTAGTTCCAGGTTTAATATGTGCAATAAGTTCATTTCAATACGTTTTGCAATAAACATTGAACCAGTCTGGCCCTCGACTAGTACCCATTTTTTAATGTTGGCCCACTGTGTATTTGAGTTTGACACCCCTGCATTAGACAATGAATTAAACAACAATATTTGCAGAAACTATTCACAAATTGTATCTGTACTACTTCACAACTTGCATTTAGTTTCCAGTTTAGATGCAGTCATGCAGCCCTGCAGGTTATACGTACGTTAGCAATACAGTAAAAACCTTCATGTATTACTGAGTATTTCTGTCATTTGTGGCTGCAGTTAATTGTGCTATTTTCTAAATAGTTAGCATGATATGTGGATTTTACCATATCAGCATGTCATGTCTATTTATAGTAACTGTGAGTGTTAAAATAAATGCAGTGGATTAAAAATTACATTATTCACGTCTGAAATGTAGTGGAGTAGAAGTACTAAGTAGCATTAAATCTAAATAATCAAGTACAGTTCAGTACTTGAGTAAAGTATACAAGTATGACATTAACCTAGGTTACATCCGGGACCTTTCTGATGTAGTGTATATGAAGTTACTCACATGAAGCTGAATAAAGCGGAGGAAATCGTCCACATTCTCCGTACAGCAGGACTCCAGAAAAGCCTCTCGCTTCGACATGTTTGTGGTTCTCCAAAAGACGTGAAACAACACCAATATTCCTGCAATAACACACAGAAGATCAGCTAAATGCTAACGAAACTAGCATCACAACACCAGCCACAGAATCAAAACAAACGGCTCAGTTAGAATTCAGCGTTAAAATACTTACTTTAACACGGCTTTATAAGTCTCTAATCGTTGCTATTTATGTTAAAGTGTATTACGATTATTAAAAAGTATGACATATGATCCAAAAGAGTCTACAATTACCTTTTTATTAATAATTCTGTGATCCGACTGCGCTCAACGACAGCCTGCCATAAGAGCCCGCGCAAATTCGGATAAAACGCGTCATGACTTTTACGTAAACGTTGACGCTGTGACGCTGACGTAAATTGTAGTTCTACGTCCTCTTCTGTAGTTCTTGTTCTTTTGATGGTTTTTAGAGGCGGTTGGCATCCAAACGTTGCATTACCGCCTCCTCCTGGATAAATAATTAACTACCTGGAGCCAACTGAGGGAGAGGATCCAGTGACGCTACGTCCACCTCCACCTGTGCAGAGGGATGAACGCTGGTCAGCATTATAGCCCCACATCAGCGTCCTCCACACCTATATGACCATGATTATTTCCTTTTATAGTAAGTATATTAGCTTTCTTACATCATTCATTTTTTTTAATATGCAATCATTCCCCATAAATACATGTTACTAATGCACGTTATTGTGTCTCTTGTGGTGCAGTTTGCCATGCTTGGATTGTTGCTACTCCTGCTGCAGCAGCATGTTCCAGTTTGAAGCAACTACTTAAGCTCCATCTTTTTCATTTATGTTCACCCCCTGTTGTGTTGTATGTTTCTCATGTTTATTTGTACACACGACACCTATTGCACGTCTGTCCGTCCTGGGAGAGGGATCCCTGCTCTGTTGCTCTCCCTGAGGTTTCTTCCCCCAGTCTGGCCATGGCTTGACAACGGGCATGAGGCAACTAGGGTGGGAGGCTGAACTGATGGCCTCAAACCATGGCCAGGTAGCTGCTGAGGCCTCTCCCCGGTCTGTTCCTGTCCCAGTTGGGGGATCCTTTAACTCCTATTGACAACACAGAGAACAGACTGTTAGTTAAAGGGCAGTGGAGGCAAAATGCACAGCAAAAGATAAATTAAACTAATTCTAAATGTGTAATTGCTTACCTTAAAATGTTAAAAAGTGTAAACAACTAAGCAAATTCATTTTAATATAGGAGGCTGGGTCGCCAGTTGAAGTCTGTATCATAATATCTACAAACACTAACCCCCCACAGTGCCCAGCCATGTGATTTGCCTTACCTTGTATTCTGTTATCAGGTTGTCCCATTTGTTTGATGCCTATGGACCAGTCACCTGACCCTCCAGACCCATCTCTTTAACAACCTGCCTTTAGTTACAAATTATCTTAATTCACCGCCATGCACATTTATTAAAACATTTTAACAGACAAATATAGGTGTACTACTTACTCCCAGCCTGATTTGACAGCATTTCGTTTGCCACTGAACAGGTGCTCCATCTTAACCCTTGCGTTAATTAGGGCAAGGGTTTCAGCATCTGTGACTGAGATAAATACATCAGATTAGGCTTGCATGGAACAACGATGGAAACTAAAGCATTTTGGCAAGTGATGGCTTAAGAATGTAAAAGCTTAAGAAAGCAGCGGTAATTTACATGATCTTCGTGTGTCTGTCATAATGACGATCGTGTTTTCCGTGAACGACCGAATATTCCCTCGCCTTAAATGCTGCGGTCGCGAGGCATTGTGGGGCAGCACTTTCCAGTGTTTCCTAAACTAAAGGAGGTTATAAAGAAAGTTTGAAACCTCCTTTCCAATCACATTCTAGAGAACTCGAACGGCTCTTATCGTGGCTGCCACGGAGGTACTTCTGGGTCCTTTCACTCCGTTAGGAAGGTTCAAAAAGCTTTATTAGAATGACCATAATGACACAGTTGTAGTACTCATTTTTGACCACAGGATGGCGACAAATCACTGCGTATATTTCCCAGTGTGGCGTCTTTACCAGATTTAAACGTCTATTCATATTTATTCTGCAGGAAATGTACCTTATTGTTATGTTTTGACTTTACCTACTTTGCTGTATTCCTCTACACCACCTAATTTTAGAGATACATATGCTTATAGCCTTTTTTATTACACTATAATTATTGGATTAATTTTGTTAGTTTTTTTAGGTTATTGATAAAAAAACAAATGATATATTTGCTTCGCGTCGGGCCGAACCACCCCCCTTAACTGTGATATAATGGCCATATACCACGGCCTGTCGTGAGCTATTGCTTAATTATATAACAATGAATTAAGTTGCACAGCAGTATAAAAATATTATATATATATATATATCCTTATTTTTATAGCACCTCTCATACAAAAAAGGTGCTTCACAAAACACAAACATGAATAAAAACAAAACAAGTAAATATATTAAGGATTAAATAAGAATTCAATACAAAATATATAAATTCTAGTAAATAATATGTAATTAAAACCCATATTTTGGTACTTTAACTAAATATTGATGCTTATATGAACTTAAGTACCATTTTAAATGCAAGAAATTGACTTATAAAATCGTATTTATTGCATGTTTTATTGCTATTTTACCTAATTAACATCTGCATATTCCCCACCACAGATAGCATGTATTTAAAGTGGAAATAACTCATAAAGATATTGGAGAGAAAGACAGAAAACCAAGCGAGACATTTTCCACAAGAGAAAACATTTATTCCTCAAAACCCCCGAGGCGTCATTTCATTCAAAATAATAATAACATTAAGAAGGCAAAAATTACACCGCGGGTTTATTTAAGGCACAGGATCGATAACAGGTATTTAAAACGTCCAACGGTACAAACCTCACAACTTAACTCAGTCCTCTTCAAACGGCTGCTCACATTATTCACGATTGGTTCGAACGCCAATCAAAACACTTATTCAAGTATCCTTCATTTCACACTTCAGCAGTTGTTCATAGCCCTAAAACGCCCCCCTTCACTCACATCCTCGTAAAATATACAGTGCAATCATTTTACTCTTTGCATATGTGCATTCCTTGTGTATAATCAAGCATAAATAACAACAATACGGAGGACGACCACCGTACAATTAGAGGTAAACAATCAAATAACACTGCATGACAAAAGAAATATCGCTACGTTTGTGTTTGTTTCCGTTCCTTTGGTACGAGTTCTCAAACAGAATTGAACAAATGGGACAGACATGGTTGACATATTTCAATATAACGCCACACAGCCCCTGCAAATCATTATATTATCAACTTCTTATTTACATAAAACACCGGAGACAAGGCAGTTAGTGAGTTTCAAACGCATCGCAATCTGTACCAGGATGAGGATGAGATGGGAGATGTTGTTGCATGCTGACATGAGTCCTGGGATGAATTGAAAAATGTACATAAATAAAAACATGTGCCCTTATAATAACAAGATGTCTATATTACAGCAGAAACGGGAGAGTCCATTATGAGAGGAGGGGGTCGTGAATACTTCTTAAGCTTTGAGACGACACGCCGTCATCACTCAGATCATACCTGCAAGAGAAAACATATATTTAATCACTAAAATAAGTTGTTTATTAGCTGAAGAAATCACTCAAAGCTGCAGATAAGGTAAATTACCATTGCGTCCATCCTTTAGAGATATCTCCCCACTTAAATCTACAAGTATCTGCAATTTAGAGCAAAACATGTGAAGTTTTTTGATTATTCTGAGTGTTTAAGAGTAGTTTCAATGCAGGAGAAGTACATTTAATAAGAGTTACCTTTCCCAGAAAGCCTTTGTGTTTGGACAGGATGCTTCCTCCGTTCTTCACGGCTACATCAAGAGTCCTCCTGTGGAGCTCCACCATAGAAACACTGAACTCAAACCTGCAAAACAAGATCAAAAAAGCTCCATATTATCAACCTTTCAAGCTCTTTAAAGAGTCCTCTCCTGCTGATGTCAGGTGTATATCAGTATGTAGTGTCTCTACTTTAAAGAGTCCTCTCCTGCTGATGTCCAGGTGTATATCAGTATGTAGTGTCTATACTTTAAAGAGTCCTCTCCTGGTGATGTTCAGGTGTATATCAGTATGTAGTGTCTCTACTTTAAAGAGTCCTCTCCTGCTGATGATCAGGTGTATATCAGTATGTAGTGTCTCTACTTTAAAGAGTCCTCTCCTGCTGATGTTCAGGTGTATATCAGTATGTAGTGTCTCTACTTTAAAGAGTCCTCTCCTGCTGATGTTCAGGTGTATATCAGTATGTAGTGTCTCTACTTTAAAGAGTCCTCTCCTGCTGATGTTCAGGTGTATATCAGTATGTAGTGTCTCTACTTTAAAGAGTCTCACGTTTGATCGTAAACAGGATTGAGGGTCCTCTTCATCGTGCTCGTCTTCCTCCTGCCTGTTCGACTCTTGTCCGGCAGCAAATAGAGGCGGATGAAGGGATCAGATCCATCTTTAGTGAAGGCGATCAGATTACTGAGGACACACAGGACAGAACGGTTTATATATATATATATATACTGTGTCAAATGGGATATGACATCACCTACCTACCTACCGACCGACCGACCGACCGACTACCTACCTACCTAAAAAGGGGTTGCGACTGTCCCCAAGTCTCCCCTAACCCTCCCATCCCTGCTTAATGGTGGTTATTATAGCTCAAGATGTCGTGCATCCTGAAGAACACAAA
>CM062285.1:22232097-22244597 GCA_031216635.1 Dissostichus eleginoides
GAACAATAATGTCATTGTTAGCTAATGAATGTTTCCATGCTGAACAACGGCAACATGACAACGTTTTAATTGGTCCCTCTTCTTTAGAGAAGACCAGGAAATGATGGATACACGGATCGTGTTCAAATCAATAGGCACGCAATGACTCTAAATAATAATGATCACGCCACCAAACACACATTCAAACTAAAGGAACCAGCCTGTTTGGAACATGGAAGAAGTAGAAAGTACAGGTATTTGGGTTCAACATGTGAGAAGTAGAAAGTACAGGTATTTGGGTTCAAGATGTAAGAAGTAAAAAGTCATCAGAAAAATAAGTAGTGGAGTAAAGTACTGATACCAGAAACATGTACTTAAGTACAGTAACTAAGTATTTGTACTGCAGTTCTTCCCACCTCTGTATAGGAGGAGTGGGAGGAGTGGGAGGAGATAACTGGGAATGTGAGGCGGAGCGTCTTGGTGATGGCGTTGGTTTGGAGGTTTTGGGCTGAGGAACGCTGGACTTCCTGACCTGGACGGAGGACGGCAGGTCGGAGGAAACCTGCTTCTCCAGAGAGAGGATCTGCAAACAGGAGGAGATACAGAGAGTTATTCAAACAAACTACAGCTGGGATGATTTTGCACAACCTTAACCCTTGTGTTATTTCCCATCCAGCTCCCGAACTCAGGTAAAAATGAAGTGTTTTTAAAGAGGATTTGGTAGGTGGCTGGTTCCAACGTGTGGCTACAGCAGTGCTTTGACATCTTTAACCTTAAAGGGGACCTATCACGCAAAATCCACTTCTTCATGTCTCTTCTACATCAACATGTGTCCCCTCTGTGTGAAGAGACTCTCTCTTTACACAGAGGGGACACATGTCTCTTCTACATCAACATGTGTCCCCTCTGTGTAAAGAGACTCTCTTTACACAGAGGGGACACATGTCTCTTCTACATCAACATGTGTCCCCTCTTCTTCATGTCTCTTCTACATCAACATGTGTCCCCTCTTCTTCATGTCTCTTCTACATCAACATGTGTCCCCTCTGTGTAAAGAGACTCTGAAAGTTTCAGGAACAAAGATTCTCTCTCTTTTTGTCCTGATCCATTTCTATAAAAACCTGTCTGAAAATGAGCTGATCAGATTTTGGCCACTTTGTGATGTCATAATGATGTGATGTCTTGTGTAACCATTAGCCAATCACCAACCAAGGTTACCCCCCCCACCTTATCACCTGAATCTCCTCCTAGAGCACCATTGAGTTCTTTGTAACCAAATCTCTCTGAGAGGGGCGTGGGGAGGGGCTCCTTATTTTCATCTAAAGTAACAGACAGAGAATCAGCACTTTGGAAACAGGGCTGAAACAGAGGGGATTATGGGTAATACTGCAATGATCTGTTTGGTGTTTCAGCCAATCAGAGACAGGCTCTGGATATATCTGAGACCTGTGATATATTGATGAAAAACAGTATAATAGGGGACCTTTAAAGTCTCTTTTCCTGGAGGTTTCGTTAATATTTTGAAAATTAATTGACAATAAAAATGATTTTCGACTCTGATTATTCACGTTTATTTTTAGATAAATGTGATGTAAAGTAAAAAACTGATACCTGAATATTCTATGATAATTAAATGTTACATTATCAATCTTATAAAGTGGTCCTAAATCTGCTGATCCAGCTGAACATGTCGGGGTATTTTTGAGGACGTTTGTACAGCCTTCATGGAGCCATCTGTCTGTCTTCTGCTTCTCAAGCGCTCAATAACTGTTTAGCAATTTGGAAACCCGTTATGAATCCTGATGCGTTGGTTCTGATCCAATACAGGAGGAAAGCCATTTGAGTGTAGGTCAATGTTTCGATACGGCAGCATTCGCTTCCTTATCTGATCAGAGGATGATTTAATACAGGAGGATGTTCAGTGTCAGAAAGGGCAATGTAATCATGAGGTAACTGGAATGATTTAAGGTTGAACAGACGGTCACTATTAATCTGATCAGCTTCCTATAATGCCAAGAGTGGTAAAGGGATAGCTTTAAAATAAAATAGGATGTACGAGGTACTCATCTTTACTTCATTTTGAAACACAGCTCTCCTCCTGAGATGCTGCACATATATTCTTGTATTTTATAACTAAACTAACCTCTTTCTATTTAATGTATGCAGCACACACACCAAAGCAAATGTGTTGTATGTGTGAACCTACTTATTAGTTTAGCATAGCATAGCATAACAACGTGTAGCATAGTGTAGAATAGTATAGCATTGCATAGTATAGAATAATATAATATAGTATAGCATAGCAAAGTATAGTATAATATAACATAGTATAGTATTGTATAGTGTAGCTTTGCATTAGATGGTATAGCATAGCATGGCATAACACCGTGTCGCATAGTGTAGAATAGTATAGCATTGCATAGCGTAGGATAGCTTAATTTAGCATAGTATAGCATAACATAGCCTAGTATAGTATAGCATAGAATAGTATAGCATAACATAGCCTAGTATAGTATAGAATAGCATAGTATAGCATAACATAGCCTAGCATAGTATGGCCTAGTATAGCATAGAATAGCATAGCATAGTATAGTATAGCATAACATAACCTAGTATAGTATAGCATAGAATAGCATAGAATAGCATAGTATAGCATAGAATAGCATAGCATAGTATAGTATAGCATAGTATAATATAGCATAGTATAGTATAGCATAGTATAGCCTAGAATAGTATAGCATAGCATAGAATAGCATAGTATAGCCTAGAATAGTATAGCATAGTATAGCATAGCATAGTATAGCCTAGTATAGTATAGCATAGTATAGCCTAGAATAGTATAGCGTAGTATAGCATAGTATAGCATAGTATAGCGTAGGATAGCTTAGTTTAGCATAGCATAGTATAGCATAGCATAGGATAGCTTAGCATAGCATAGCCTAGTATAGCCTAGTATAGTATAGCATAGTATATCATGTTATAGCATAGCATAGTATAGTATAGCATAGCATAGTATATCATGTTATAGCATAGCATAGTATAGTATAGCATAGTATATCATGTTATAGCATAGCATAGTATAGTATAGCATAGTATAGCATAGTATATCATGTTCTAGCATAGCATAGCATAGTATAGCATAGTATAGCATAGCATAGTATATCATGTTATAGCATAGCATAGCATAGCATAGTATATCATGTTATAGCATAGCATAGCATAGTATAGTATAGTATAGCATAGTATAGTATGGCATAGTATAGCATAGTATATCATGTTATAGCATAGCATAGCATAGTATAGTATAGTATAGTATAGTATAGCATAGTATAGTATAGCATAGTATAGTATAGCATAGCATAGCATAGTATAGCATAGTATAGTATAGCATAGTATAGTATAGCATAGCATAGCATAGTATATCATGTTATAGCATAGCATAGCATAGTATAGTATAGTATAGCATAGTATAGTATAGCATAGTATAGTATAGCATAGCATAGCATAGTATAGCATAGTATAGTATAGCATAGTATAGTATAGCATAGCATAGCATAGTATATCATGTTATAGCATAGCATAATATATTAGTATAGTATTGTTTTTAATTTAGTGATGATTTAAAAAATAGTTTTGGAAAATTCCTTGGATGTTTAAACCTACTCTTTCTGACTCTGATCTACAGAAGTAAATTGTTTTGGTTAAAAACCTTCATCAAAGAGATGGAAATAACAACCTTGCTTCTTTTAACCCCCGTCTGAAATCAAGAATTCCTCATTTCAAGTTTTACGAAGAACTTTAAGAGTTCAATCTTCCTTGTTATCGCTGTGCAGAAACCTTGACATCATGGCGTAGAAACGGAGCATCAGGATGAGATCATAATCTGTTACGAGGTTAATAAATCAGTTCCAGTTTACTGCAGAACATTGTGATGAATCAGCAGATCAGGAACATCTGTCCATGTCTCCTCTGACTGAACATCACTAAAGCAAGACAGTGAGAGCAGGCCTAGGGAGAGTATTACAGTGTTAGCAAAACAACCATATATACTAATTATTACTATTTTGATGTGATATTTCTACGCTTCATTTTGTTTTTTATTAATATTATTATTATTTTTTAGCTCTGATTTGTTAGCTGTGATTGGTCAACCACTTAGAGATGTCCCGCCCCTCGTACAATGACAGCCAATAGGAGCGCGAGTGTCCTGTACTGATGTCTCTATGTTCCATAACACAGGGATTCTAGCCTTTTCAGACCATTTACATGCACCTATATGACACCCCAATATGTTTACAGATAAGATAAGATAAGATAAGAAGTACTTTATTGATCCTAGTTTGGGAAATGTTTGCGTTGCAGGAGCATAAAAAGACTTGGCATTGTACATTAGAGACTAGAAATAAACAATCCAAAATGTAAACATCTCAAATAGAAATAAAATAGCATTAAAAAAGTAGAAAATATACAAGTGGAAATGAGTTAGTGCTGCAGTGATGTCTCTATGTTCCATAACACTGGGATTTCAGCCTTTGCAGACCGTTTACATGCACACACAAACACCCCACTGGAGAGGGAAACTCCATTTATTTTATCTCATTACACCCCAATATTTGTTCAGTTAGTGCTGCGGTGTGTGTGTTTACCCTCAGAGCCATCCTCAGTTTGATGGTGGAGCTGGGTCCGGAGTTTTTGAGAGGAAAACTCTGAGTCAGCGTCATGTTTTCCTCCGTCAGCAGGCTGCTCAGAGGCACCGTCAAATTACCCAGGGTGCACTTGTGCTTGTCATCTTTCACCTGTGCATTAAGAGCAATGGTGTGAGCAGAGATGGAGAAAGTACACACATCCTTTACTCCAGTAGAAGTACAGATACTAGTGTTTAAAAATACTCTGGTGAAAGTAGAAGTACTGACAAAACTTCCTTACTCAAGTAAAAGTAAAGAACTTTGAAATGTACTTCAGTAAAAAGTACCCATAACTACCATCTGTTTTAAAGAGTACCTGACCTCCCTTTATATTAATAGAACAATAATGTCATTGTTAGCTAATGAATGTTTCCATGCTGAACAACGGCAACATGACAACGTTTTCATTGGTCCCTCTTCTTTAGAGAAGACCAGGAAATGATGGATACACGGATCGTGTTCAAATCAATAGGCACGCAATGACTCTAAATAATAATGATCACGCCACCAAACACACATTCAGACTAAAGGAACCAGCCTGTTTGGAACATGGAAGAAGTAGAAAGTACAGGTATTTGGGTTCAACATGTAAGAAGTAGAAAGTACAGGTATTTGGGTTCAACATGTAAGAAGTAGAAAGTTCCGGTATTTGGGTTCAAAATGTAAGAAGTAGAAAGTACAGGTATTTGTGTTCAAAATGTAAGAAGTCAAAGTAAAAAGTGTCAGAAAAATAAGTAGTGGAGTAAAGTACTGATACCAGAAACATGTACCTAACAAAGTATTTGTACTCCAATACTTCCCACCTCTGCGTGTGACGATTATATATATATATAAAATGTGTTTGTGTACCTCCAGCTCCAGCTCCTGCCTCTTCGGGTTGTGGACGAAAAAGGAGAAGCAATCCTCCCAAAGAGGCTCATTGGTCTTATAGCGGATCTTTAGAGCAGACAGGAAGTCGTCGTTAGTTAATCAGGAGAGAGAAAAGGCTAATTAACAACAGGGTCTACTAATGGCACCTTTAATGACACGCATGGGTGTTTTCATTGGTTAAATGCAGCTGAGTACATTTACTCCATGCTATGTTTAACAATATCAATGAGGGATATTTTGTAAAAACACAGAAGGGTTGTGGTCGCTTTGAGGCCTGATTAATGCTAGAGAAAATTGCATAAATACACATTAATTAATTAAAAATAGCTATATTCTGTATGCACCAGATTCTTCCACATAGTAAGCATCGGCAGGACTTCAGATTAAAAAATCATGACTACAAATTATAATTATCTTATAAATTAGATTAGGGAAAACATATTTAAGTATAAATGCCTAAATAAATATAAGGATGATTTAATAAATAAAAAAAAAAATTAATTGATTAAGAAAAAAAAAAAGGCAAAAATTAATTAATTAAAAATCATAACTTAATAATTAAATACACAAAGAAATGTAGTGTGTTGCCAAGCATGGAGGGCAACACAATTAAGTATAAATGCATGAAAAAATAAATAAATATATTCATAAATAATCAGTAAACGAATGAAAGATAAATGGAGAAATTAATTTAATCATAATGAATTAAGTGAGTGCAAGCATTTTTTTAGTATAAATGAATAAATGCATGAAATAAGAAACTAATAAATACAGAATTAACTTGTTCTTGTTTGATGTAAACTGTCACCCACGAGAAATGACTTATTGATGCAGCACAGAATCTCTCAAAGTGTCACTGCCAACATTTTTTCTATTATTTATTTCATGAAAGTACATCTTTGCAGTGAAACTCAAGCATCAACAATTTATCGGTCACCCAAAGTGCTCCTTCCTCTGAAAACATTCAATTTTAAAGTCAATATCAGACTTTTTCCATGAGAAATATTTGGTAAACAATCTCAGCGTCAGTGTAGAAGCTCTAATGCCAATCCTTTATGGTATGTTGGAGGTTATAACACTCATTTTCTTGTAAGAATACTTCTATTCACCGTCTTCAAATACCACAGATTAAGTGAAATGTGTTATCATAGAAATCTGGAAAGAAGGACGGTTATAGAATAAGATGTGCTGCACTTCATTAAGTCTTTGTGTGTTAAAAAACAACATGTATTCCTGCAAATAAACAGCTGTATTCAATCTGTAAAGGACAACTTAATATTGAAGACTCACCTTGCTCTCCAGAGTTTTGTGTCCCACAGTGAATTGGACAAAAGGACTGGGCTCACTGCTACTCTTCTTTGCAGACTGTGAGAGAATCAGAGGAGGAACTATAAGACATAACGCACATCATATCTACAGCCAAACATGAGCTTAGCAGTTAGCACACAGTGGTTTCATCAAGCAGGGCTGCAGGCAGACAAGGAGACTGCAGAGCTTTCTAATTATAGCATGCTGGGGTTTATTCTGACTGCTTACAGAATAACAATATCTGCCAGACAGGAGCTTAACCTCTCTCTTTTACTTTAATTTGACGTCTTTCCCAGCAGTATTAGATTTAAGCTCCACATTGTACACTCAGGCGGATTAACACAAGTCCTCTCTATGATATGCTACCACTAAAGACCAGAAAAACCCCTTAATAAATACAGTTGTACGGTGGCCAACAGGTGCAAAAACGCCCTAAAACGTCCCAAAAAAACTACGCGAAAATGTGCGTAAAAATACTGTGTTTATATATTTCGTACTTCTAGAATCCATCTAAGTTAACGCTCTCTTAAACAAATATGTGAGCCTATTTGACTAATTATTTCCATATATTGCCCTTGTGCTGGCGTGTCTGTAACCAGTGATGACACCTAATTAACATCTTCTTTTAATTGGTGGAAGCAGACAAGCTGTGCAATTTATTTAATTGTTGGTTGGCTTTTGGAAAGGCTAACACTGGTGTGCATCCAAATGTCAAAATTAGAGACGTCTACAACTGCAATATACGCAAATATTGTCTGAACTTCTGCTCTGAAAGACTATTTAAGGAAGGATTTGGGTAGAAAATACATCAAAACAGCTTCGAAGTATAGACGTGATTAAAGAACGCTGCACATTTTACAAAATGTACACATCAGGTTTATCTCAATTGGTGGAAAAAGAACCATACAGTTAGCCTAGCCACGTAGCTCTGCATTTAGGTCAACAAAGAGTGTATTATTGGATGTACTGTACTCCATGTTCCCTCTGAAACTAACACAATGCAGCAGTGAGTACTGTGAACTGATGGGAGTGCCACTGCGTGTTTGAGCATTAAAAGTACCAGGAACTACTTAAAGGAAAGAACTGAATGAGCTGCACTGGACCGCTCTTTAATTCTAAGAAACGTCCTGAGTTCCTGCTCCATTATCAGATCCTTAAACTGGCTGTGCTGCTATTCAGGTTTGCTGTATAAAACCTTTGACCTAATTCACTTTAAATGCAAGATAAATCACGTGTAAGGACATCTGGAATGCAAACAGTGGCCACAGTTTCAATACAGATAGTCGAGTGCAGTATTAGACGTTTGCATGCACATTAGGAGAGGTATAAAACCCCACAACAAGGACACAAAACAATGCAATCATCCACCTTCATGCTTACGTTTAAAAAAGGACTGATAATCGTGACAACCACATGACGCTGGACGGTGCACAGATGGGACTCAGGTGTGATCTGTGCATGCAAACCATGTTTCCCACGTTACCTTCAGCGCCTTAAAGACTGACACTTGCTTCAACCCGTCATAGGTGAAATCTGACAGGTTGCTCTTTCAGCCACGAGAGGGAGAAAATCACACCTATAGTTAGTAAGATGGCAGTGGTAGGGTGTGGTTTTGAGGGCATAAACCCAGGAAAACATGTGGAAATATGAAGGATATGGGTGATCAGTAAAGAGCTGCTGCTGTTGACTCTGCAGGGAGCGAAGGATGAAAACAGAATAATGAGGGTGTCTCCTTGGGGGATCTTTTGGAGGAGCTACTTGTGGCTTTTCCAGCCTGCAGGCTCTCTGTATCTGTGCAGCGACATAATAATTGGCTCGCTAATGCAGACAGAGATCCTGATGAGCTCTGCCAGCGGCTCTTTGTTCTGCAGATACTGTAAATCACAGCCTCGCACTAAACAGTATCTGACTAACAAGCTAGTGTTAATGGTTATCTGGCACTCGAACCGTGCAGCTAACACATGCTGAAAGATGCAGGTTTTTAAACTCTCAAACCCACGTCAGCGCACACCGCTAATGCTAACATTAGCAGGATGCACAACTCACAAATATGGTTCTATACTCGGAGGTATTGCTCTCACAAAAGACTAGCCCCGACGCTCTCCTCTCACTTAAGTTCCCGCAGCCTAAGCTGCCCGAGAAGACGCTCTTTAGGTGGAGAGGAAGGAGGGTGGAGACAGAAGGGTGGAGTTATGAGATGGAGGGTTGTTCACAGGTAGCTTTAAAGACATTTGGTGCAATATAATGGTGCAGTGTTTGTGTAGGAAGACCTGGAAGTTAGCATCACAAGGACTCTTGCAAAAAAGAAGTCAGTGGGATTTCTCTGTGTGATTTGGGATTGTTGCAGAAAATAATATCAGTGTGTATGATACTTCACGTCACCGCCGCTAAGCTAAAGGAGGCTAATGTTGGGCTATAAAGGAACTACAGCACGGTCACATGACTTCACGTCACCACCGCTAAGCTAAAGGAGGCTAATGGTCGGGCTATAAAGGAACTACAGCACGGTCACATGACTTCACGTCACCGCCGCTAAGCTAAAGGAGGCTAATGTTGGGCTATAAAGGAACTACAGCACGGTCACATGACTTCAGGTCACCACCGCTAAGCTAAAGGCGGCTAATGTTGGGCTATAAAGGAACTACAGCACGGTCACATGACTTCAGGTCACCACCGCTAAGCTAAAGGTGGCTAATGTTGGGCTATAAAGGAACGACAGCACGGTCACATGACTTCACGTCACCACTGCTAAGCTAAAGGTGGCTAATGTTGGACTTTCAAAACACTGTCGTGCTAAAATGCTATCTAATTTCTGGGCTTTAGGTCTCTTTCCTGCACGGGTCGTGAAAAGTATTCAAATAGCATTAGATAACCTTAAAAGAGAACATTTGACACATTTTATGTAGACGTCCAATCAGTGTTTATGAATATAGTGGATAGACATGATGTAATTGGATGGAATGAATAAATAAAAACTACTTTAGCTTGTATTTCTCTAAACTGTGAAGGATGTGAAGGATGCTTAATATGAAGGTCCATTCTTTTGTCTGACTCAGCTGTATGTATTGATACGTCAACACTAATTGGACGTCCACGTAAAAGATGCTAACATTTCAAGCTTCTCATGACAGCCACATAAATATTGACCCTGAGTTGAAATGAATTCATCGTTTAAAATCGTTAAACCTGTTTGCCGCTTGAAGCTACATTCATAAAAATCAGATAGCGGTGGCAGAGATAATGAGGAACATAATAAAAGCCCTGGTTGTTACAGTCGGTTCACCTGGAGGTCAGAGAGCAACACAATAAAAAGAAAGCAAACAGATGAGATCACTGAAGCATTTTAACAGTAAGGAACGCTGCTGCACAGTGACCAATAATCCATATTTAAACACCTGCCTTATTTTGTGTTGGATATTTCTGGTTACAGCTTAATCCCTATTACTTTGGCTTTATGATTCAATGAGTGTGCGTGAGTGTGCGTCAGTGTGTGTGTGTGTGTATGTGAGTGTGTGTGTGTGTGTGTTAAAGAGTACAAGAAGCCTGCACAGGACTAATGCTTTTCACCTTATGCTTATGCTTCTCTATGGTGCTTCCACATTGTCATAATTGCTGTTAATTTGGCTTCATGATTCAATATAATCAGAACAATAGCACTGCTAGCATCAAAATAAAAGAAACACTGCAGTTTCTTACAGGTAGGTTCTTCGCTGAGTCCAGATATACGACCAGTAGTGCCGACGACAGCCCGTCATTGGCTAAGCTCCTGTCTGCTCGCACACTTCTCAGCACCTGATTGGACAGGAGAAGGAAGTTACCACAGGGGAAAAAGATGGCAGACAGTATTTGTACTCTGTTAAAGCGAGAATAATTGTACCTTATCGAGCTTCTCAGGCGTGGCGAGGAGTGACAGCCACTCCAGTTTTAAGTGGAGTTTCCCAGTGGGAGCTTCTTCCAGGTCAAACCACTATAACAGTGACACAAATAATAGATTTTAGCAGCCACTCTTTCCTTTAACAAAGTAAATATTAAGTGCTATACAGAGCTGGCTGTACCTCATCGACCTTCTGTTCTTTGTGCAGCTCCGTCATATCGATCATCAGGCTGTGAATGATGACACATAATTACTGGGATTTGTTCGGTAAGGAGTAAGGAGAGAAATCCCATCGATTGATCCGAACACAGGAGGTCCAGATATCGATCGGATGCAACTCGGGGTGCAACGTTACAGCCTCGAGGCTAAATCTATTGACCTTGTTCATGTGGTGGGGAAACACCTCCTTTTACTTTAAACTGCTAACACTTCTCCCTGAATATCATCGAGATATGACACTCTTTGAAAAGTTAAATACGATTTTCCATCACTGAAAACTCACCTGTTTCGACTGCATCTTGCACACACATCCTTTCCTCAAGTAGAAGTACAGATACTCGTGTTTAAAAATACTCTGGTAAAAGTAGAAGTACTGACTAAACTTCTTTATTCAAGTCAAAGTAAAGAGGCTTTGAAATGTACTGAAGTAAAAAGTACCCATAACTAGCAGCTGTTTTAAAGAGTACCTGACCTCCCTTTATATTAATAGAACAAAAATGTCATTGTTAGCTAATGAATGTTTCCATGCTGAACAACGGCAACATGACAACGTTTTCATTGGTCCCTCTTCTTTAGAGAAGACCAGGAAATGATGGATACACGGATCGTGTTCAAATCAATAGGCACGCAATGACTCTAAATAATAATGATCACGCCACCAAACACACATTCAAACTAAAGGAACCAGCCTGTTTGGAAACATGGAAGAAGTAGAAAGTACAGGTATTTGTTCAACATGTAAGAAGTAGAAAGTACAGGTATTTGAGTTCAACATGTAAGAAGTAGAAAGTACAGGTATTTGGGTTCAACATGTAAGAAGTAGAAAGTACAGGTATTTGGGTTCAAAATGTAAGAAGTAGAAAGTACAGGTATTTGTGTTCAAAATGTAAGAAGTCAAAGTAAAAAGGAGTCAGAAAAATAAGTAGTGGAGTAAAGTACTGATACCAGAAACATGTACTTAAGTACAGTAACGAAGTATTTGTATTCCAATACTTCCCATCTCTGCACTTGGGTGGCTTTAAGTGAAGCTAATGCACCTAATCCAGTTGGGGTTATAGATAGTAAATGTACCTTCAGGATTCTTGCTTTGGGTTTGTTTCTTCATGGTTGAATGCACTTATTGTACTTCGCTTTGGAAAGAAGCTACAGCTAAATGTCATGTACCAGAAGTTATAAACCCTAGTATTTGAATCACATATTGACCTTTTTATCTTGCCTTTATAAAACTCCAGCAACTCCTCTTGTCTCCAAAATGTCAAACATTTTCTGGCTCGTTAGCAGACTAATAATCAGTGTAAGTGCATGTTCTCCGTTTGGAAAGGGACCAGCAATCGGTCGATAGATATCACTTTTCTAAGGGTGCAAAAGGACGTTTTTTAACTTATGAATTAAGTGTAAGATGGAAGGAAATGAGAGGAACTCACCTTCCCAGGAAATCATCTTTATCAGGATCCTCGTCAAAGAGCTCGATCTCAAGGTGTTGCCCCGAGTGCTCGTACACAAGAGCCTGAAAGATAAGAGGACTTATTGGTGCTAGTTCTACAAAGTCATATAGACGTAGATAG
>CM062285.1:22249597-22287097 GCA_031216635.1 Dissostichus eleginoides
TCATTGCACTCTGAAGACTGTGTTAAAATGTATTTTCCTTAATTGGGCCGATCTCTTCTTCGGTTTTCTGCACTCACATCCACTGTCTGTGTCTGTGTGTGTGTGTGTGTGTGTGTTGTGTGTGTGTGTGTGTGTGTGTGTGTGTGTGTCCGCTAATGATTCAGTGACAGTGAAGGCATCTAACACAGGCTCTCCTTTGTATTTTTATTAATTTAGCCGCCGCAGCACAGCTGGAAAATTGCAATCATGGCACGAAAAAAAAAATCTAATTACGGTGAAAATTCATCATCATCTTCTGGAGGATATTGGATATTGCTCAGGCTGTCCCTCCAAGGGAATAAAGTGGAGCTGTCCATTTATCACAATAAAAACAATAACAACAAGGATAGGGTTTGTAGCACAGATTAAGGAAGTATACTGCCTCAAATATCAATTAGGTTTTGTTCTTTACAGAGAACAGAATAGAAAATCCTTAAAAAAACTATTTACGGTTTCTAAAAACATTTTTTAATGTCAGCGTGATGTGAGGAAACTTCTCTCTGAACGATTTACTTTCTATTCATTTTTTTAAATCACTATTAAATTACTCATCCTATATGTTTAGTAATCTATATTCTATAATAATCGATATCTGTAAGAGTCCAAAGTCACACATTAAGTATACACAGATACATCTGATTGATTAGCTGACCGGCTCTGTTATGATTGGTCAACCGCTTAGAGATGTCCCGCCCCTTAGCCTATCACGTGTTGGCCAATATGAGTGCGAGTGTTCCGTAGTGATTCACTATGTGGAAATTCAGCCTTTGCAGACCATTTACATGCACTAAAACCTACAGTAGACACTACAGGAGAGGGAACGACACAAAAGCAGAATATGGCCTCTTTAAACCCGCTCTAAAGTGTCTATTTGGACATTTTGGATGCCTCTACTATCATTTCTCCTAATTAGGAGTGATCTACTCTCTGCAGAAACAGCTAAATCTACAAAATACACACCTTTGGACGCTTTCTAAAACAGCGGACCTGATGTATTGGTCCCATGTGTTCTGTATTGGTCCACTAGTGCAGTTTCTTGGTGGCAGTCTGTGTGTAATTGGGGTTATAAATATAGAAACTCCTCACCTGGGTGTCTTGTTGCATTAGGTCGAGGATGCTTAATAAGTTGGCATGTTCCAAACCCAGAACATGCCCTTAAATACTGATGAGTTACTCTGCAAACCAGCCAGAAACTTTGTGACATTTTAGAGAAAAGTGGAGTTCGCTGGAGTATTGATTCAAATACCAGGGGGTTTCAAATCTCTGCAGTAAATTAAAACCTTCCCAAATGAAGCAATGCATGATGTATATTGTGAGTATATGATTATCTATGTGGAATAAGAGCTTTTTGGACAGCATGGAGACATTAGAGACACTAAATACTGACATCTACCTGAAAATGAGCTCTTTTAAAAAAGGCACACAAACACAATTACTCCACTGTAATAATCTTAATTAAGCCTGCTGTGTTTGTGTCTGTCTGGAGAAACATTCATTTGAACAATAAAGCAGATTATTTTCAGAGCAAACAGCTCTTCCCTGTGAGCCGATTGCATTCTCATGGGGGGCTGTAAAGGGATTTCTGCAGCATCAGTGCTTATTGCTGCATTTTTCACTGGCGTAAACACTGGAAGAACCCACAAACCTGCCTGCAAGCTGTAAAAAAGTGGGTTCCTTTGTTCCTTTATTTCAGGGCTCTGTCTGAAAACACTTTATAATGTGATGCTGTGTTCACATCCTCCTCTAACAGACAGCTGTGCTTCTAGCGATGCTTCCAGTGTGTCTCTAGAGAAGTCTGTCAATGCACCACAGACTGAAATTTCATAACAACTATTGGATGGAGCTTTTCTACAGATCTTCTCGGATCATTGACGATGAATTTAAATTACTTTCTGATCCCCCTGACCGGTCCAGTGGCGCCACCATGAGTGGACATTTCTCTAAAACTATTGATCGCCAAGAAAGATTGCTGCAGGGATGATTGATTCTGAAGAAGGTCAAGTTAGAAAGGAACTACAGCACGGTCACATGACCTCACTTCACCACCGCTAAGCTAAAGGAGGCTAATGTTGGGCTATAAAGGAACTACAGCACCTTCACATGACTTCACGTCACCACCGCTAAGCTAAAGGAGGCTAATGTTGGGCTATAAAGGAACTACAGCACGGTCACATGACTTCACGTCACCACCGCTAAGCTAAAGAGGCTAATGTTGGGCTATAAAGGGACTACAGCACGGTCACATGACTTCACGTCACCACCGCTAAGCTAAAGGTGGCTAATGTTGGGCTATAAAGGAACTACAGCACGGTCACATGACTTCATGTAACCACCGCTAAGCTAAAGGTGGCTAATGTTGGGCTATAAAGGAACTACAGCACGGTCACATGACTTCACGTCACCACCGCTAAGCTAAAGGAGGCTAATGTTGGGCTATAAAGGAACTACAGCACGGTCACATGACTTCACGTCACCACTGCTAAGCTAAAGGAGGCTAATGTTGGGCTATAAAGGAACTACAGCACGGTCACATGACTTCACGTCACCACCGCTAAGCTAAAGGAGGCTAATGTTGGGCTATAAAGGAACTACAGCACGGTCACATGACTTGTTAGCATTAGCATTAGGTCCTGGGATCAGACTCACGAGCTAGTCTTGTTTTTAATCAGATTTTGAAACCATCACAACACCTTTGACCCATTACCAGATGTAAACAAGTCGGACACGTGTTGCGTAATGAATGATCCCAACAGAGATTACTGTCGGTGAGTCACTGGGCGAGCCTTTAGCTGAGCAGCTGATGCTGTCTGTCCATCTGATGCATTCAAGGAACTCCGTCTCTGCAGATATGATTTCACCATCTGGGCGTCTCACACCCATTCACACAAGCACATGTCACAGCACATGCTACATGGATCTATTTCACCCCCACGGAGAGGTGGGAAGTATTGGAGTACAAATACTTTGTTACTGTACTTAAGAACATGTTTCTGGTATCAGTACTTTACTCCACTACTTATTTTTCTGACGACTTTTTACTTTGACTTCTTACATTTTGAACACAAATACCTGTACTTTCTACTTCTTACATGTTGAACCCAAATACCTGTACTTTCTACTTCTTACATGTTGAACCCAAATACCTGAACTTTCTACTTCTTACATGTTGAACCCAAATACCTGTACTTTCTACTTCTTACATGTTGAACCCAAATACCTGTACTTTCTACTTCTTCCATGTTCCAAACAGGCTGGTTCCTTTAGTTTGAATGTGTGTTTGGTGGCGTGATCATTATTATTTAGAGTCATTGCGTGCCTATTGATTTGAACACGATCCGTGTATCCATCATTTCCTGGTCTTCTCTAAAGAAGAGGGACCAATGGAAACGTTGTCATGTTGCCGTTGTTCAGCATGGAAACATTCATTAGCTAACAATGACATTATTGTTCTATTAATATAAAGGGAGGTCAGGTACTCTTTAAAACAGCTGAAAGTTATGGGTACTTTTTACTTAAGTACATTTCAAAGCCCATACTTCTTTACTTTGACTTGAGTAAAGAAGTTTAGTCAGTACTTCTACTTTCACCAGAGTATTTTTAAACACGAGTATCTGTACTTCTACTTGAGGAAAGGATGTGTGGACTTTCTCCATCTCTGCCCACGGAGGAATCAACAACAGAAGACCTGACAGAGACGTATGCAGCATTAATCCAATAAATTCACATGCAGCATTCATGCACTTTATTTGGTGTGTAAATAATGTATGAACCAATCAGCTGGCGGTAATTTTGCTGGGATGTTAGCATCTCTTAATCGACTCTCATTTGGTGTCTTTTGCTCAGCCCACACAAACACCCCAGGGGGCGAAAAGCCACTTCGTTTAATCGAGATAAAGTGACGAGGAAACCACATCACTCAGGCGGCACATAGCTGATTATTCACAGTGTTTGTGTGCTGCGATGCAAACGTCACACACATGCAAAGAAATGCATCCTGAGAGCAGAGCTAGAGTTTCAATATATAAGCTCAGGGGTTTTATCGCAAGAGTGACAAGGACAAGGACACCTCAGCAGGTAAAAAACAACATTAGCATAGACTCTCAGTGGCAGAATCCAGTGGAAAAACACTTATTAAACCCATTGAAAGAACCAGTATGTGTTTTCAGTATCTCGGTGCAAAAATCATTCCTAATTTATGCATGACCTTATCGTGCATCCACTAAACCCACAGACATGATATTGGTTTTCCTAAAGAGCTGATTTTAATTTGCATTTCTGAAAGGTCAAATGGTAAAACAATTTTAAAGGAATGGTATTTTTATGGTTGCAGTTTCACAGCTGTGTCCAACTTCCTGAAACCTAACACTGCAATCTCCTCCTTGTTTTTCTATTTCTCTCCGACACAAGACAACAAAGACAGATAGTATTTCTTACTTGAGCCCGGGAATGTCCAGAATATTGGTGAGGCCGGTCCAGTTTATGTCCACCAGCTGAGAAACAGAACAAAGGCAAGATTAGATTACTTTAAATTGATCAAACGCCTTCCTTTTATAGCTTCCTTCGCCCTTGTGCTTCACTTTTAAGACGTTATCCTGGCCAACAAACCCTGCCGATTAATTAGAGCAGACGTAAAGTCCTTTGAAATATAAATAAAAAGTTGTGGGGGAAAGTTTCTTCAGAGAACAAAGCAGTGACTCTGTTTAAAATGTGTGACTTATCCCGCTGCACACCATGGTGGGAAAGGATGTAAATAAATACAATTTGTTTGGTCGCTGCATCTTCTTAGTGTTTAAAGGGTGTGTGCACAAATATTAAGAAACAACCAGAGGCCAGAAAGAAGACACCCTTGTATGGAAATGAAAGCAGAAACACCTGCTTATTAAAATGTATTATTAAGAAGCAGCAGAAGGGCTTATTAGTTTCCAGAGAATAATGAGATAAGGGCTTGGGAGGTAACAGGATTATGGAAACACGATACAACATGTTAGATCTTATTACTGTGATTTGTGGACATTAAAGCACGGAAACAAGTCACAGTGGAGACACTACATACTGATATACACCTGAACATCAGCAGGAGAGGACTCTTTAAAGTAGAGACACTACATACTGATATACACCTGAACATCAGCAGGAGAGGACTCTTTAAAGTAGAGACACTACATACTGATATACACCTGAACATCAGCAGGAGAGGACTCTTTAAAGTAGAGACACTACATACTGATATACACCTGAACATCAGCAGGAGAGGACTCTTTAAAGTAGACACTAAATACTGATATACACCTGAACATCAGCAGGAGAGGACTCTTTAAAGTAGAGACACTACATACTGATGTACACCTGAACATCAGCAGGAGAGGACTCTTTAAAGTAGAGACACTACATACTGATATACACCTGAACATCAGCAGGAGAGGACTCTTTAAAGTAGAGACACTAGATACTGATATACACCTGAACATCAGCAGGAGGGGACTCTTTAAAGTAGAGACACTACATACTGATATACACCTGAACATCAGCAGGAGAGGACTCTTTAAAGTAGAGCTACATACTGATATACACCTGAACATCAGCAGGAGAGGACTCTTTAAAGTAGAGACACTACATACTGATATACACCTGAACATCAGCAGGAGAGGACTCTTTAAAGTAGAGACACATACTGATATACACCTGAACATCAGCAGGAGAGGACTCTTTAAAGTAGAGACTACATACTGATATACACCTGAACATCAGCAGGAGAGGACTCTTTAAAGTAGAGACTCTACATACTGATATACACCTGAACATCAGCAGGAGAGGACTCTTTAAAGTAGAGACACTACATACTGATATACACCTGAACATCAGCAGGAGAGGACTCTTTAAAGTAGAGACGCTACATACTGATATACACCTGAACATCAGCAGGAGAGGACTCTTTAAAGTAGAGACTACATACTGATATACACCTGAACATCAGCAGGAGAGGACTCTTTAAAGTAGAGACATTACACACTGATATACACCTGAACATCAGCAGGAGAGGACTCTTTAAAGTAGAGACTCTACGTACTGATATACACCTGACATCAGCAGGAGAGGACTCTTTAAGTAGAGACTCTACATACTGATATACACCTGAACATCAGCAGGAGAGGACTCTTTAAAGTAGAGACTACATACTGATATACACCTGAACATCAGCAGGAGAGGACTCTTTAAAGTAGAGACACTACGTACTGATATACACCTGAACATCAGCAGGAGAGGACTCTTTAAAGTAGAGACACTACGTACTGATATACACCTGAAAATGAACAGAATGTCTTCTTTAAATAGAAATAATGTTTGCTTTAATTGATGTATTAAACTAAAACAGCATTTGTAAACCAACCTTTAGACCTATCCTATAATTTAAGAGGAAACTTTTCTACTAGATATCTTTCTTCTCTTCTAAGGTCACATTGTTTTGTTGTTTTAATGAATATTGTTTATTTGATGTTTACCTGAAGCTGCTGTCTAACACCCGCCATTAAAAACTTTAAATGATCCATAATTAAAGCAAGCAGCTAACATTAACTCATACTCATACATTTATAAGTAAACATAGATTATAATTAAAGGTTTAAAAATCAGATGTTTGTTGTTTTGATGCCAGTCAATGTCGATTTTTCAGATTAGTTTACTGATTAAATTGTATTACATACAATTTGTGATGGATTTTTAAAGTAACCCCCAAACTCGGGTCAAAACTCTTTTTATTAACAGTTTTCTAGAGCAAAAACCCGACCTGTTTCCATTAGTAAAACCAGCAGCAGGAGGTATGTCAGATTGGATACAGGAATAGACAGCGGGAGAAAGTAAAGGAGCTAAGGAGTGTGTGTGTGTGTGTGTGTGTGTGTGTGTGTGTGTGTGTGTGTGTGTGTGTGTGTGTGTGTATAGGGGGGGATCTGAGCAGCTTTGATCTGATTCTTCCAGCTGAAGCAGCTCTAATGAGGGTTTCCCACCCTACTTTGCTGCAGGGAGAGGAGCTCTGCACATGTCTTAGTGTGGTGGGAAAGTGTTTAATGATTCCTATTGTTATGGACAATTGTATCATACTAAGGGAGCATTTAAAGTTCTTCTTCTTTTACAAGCTATTTCTAACAACAAGTAGCAGCAATAAGCTAAATGAGCCGTAAATAGGGTTAGAGCTATTTAGTGTTGTAAGCTTAATGGTCTTATCTTTTGTGGAGTGTAGACATGATGTTTCTTCATTTCCTAGCAGATGTGTTTTAAAGAATTCTATATATAGTAGGTTTATCTTTTCTGTTTGTCTCAGCCCCATCTCGTCTCTTCTTGGTGTGAACATGTTGATATAAGACCCTCTGAAGACCTTCTGATTTTTGTTTTTCTCTGCAGACTGCTCTCTGTAACGGTTTACCTTCTTGCAAGAATAAACTCCCTAAAAGACCGTCTTATTCCAAGAATCTTCATTTCAGTATAACAGAAAGGTTTCCTCACCATTTTATCATTATTTCTTAGTTAGTCTCGATACATTTCCTCCACACTATGGAGCCATACTTTTGCTGTGTTTAGGTAACAAGGATGTAGGGGAGAGCCGGGACTGTACAATTGTGCTTAATTTGGCCTAATTTGCTAACGTAACAGCGTTTCACTTCTGTTTAAACTCAAATAAAGTCAAATTCCTTCTAGATTTCTACAAAACACCACCTGGGTCGGACAGAACACACATGTGACTTGATGATCACAACAAAAACATGTTACCGTCTGTAACATTTTGTTTTTTTAACAACGTTTATCTAATATTTGTCCCGGCTCTCCTCCTACTGATGCTACGTGCTAAGCTAGCTAAGTCTCTCCTTGTAGCTTCATATTCAGTGTTCAGATATGACAAACATCTCATCTCAAGAATGCAAATACAAGTGTCACATGATGTTGATTTATTCTTTGAAATGATCTCCTACAGTATGTTGGCAGAGAGTTAGCAGAACTCTTTTAGCAGAGCTCCGTTTTAACATGTTGGTCCCCTTAATGCTGCAGCAGATGTAAAGTCTCTGCAAGAAAATGGAAGCTGATCCCTAAAATGTACTTAATTGTTTGTTATCTACAGTTAACGCTGGCTATATAATTATTATACTAAAGCAGGGTATCCTCAAATGTGTGAAGCTGTAACCTGATGGGTATTTTGAGGGGGATTGGTAGGTTATCACAACGACTGTCCTTTTTTATTTGATTGATTAATTGTTACGTGAATTTCCCCAGATTTCCAGGTATTCTTAAGCATCATTTTTGTCATTATTTCAGGCATTATGCAGCACTCATTACTTGTTAATTTACCCATTTTGTCGATGTAGATATACACCATGCATAGCTTCATAAGTCCTTATTTAAAGACAGTCCAGCTGATCCAGACTCTCACAGCTCAGTGTGTTCATGCATGTTTTTATTTACACTGCGCTGAACTGCCTCTTGTGGTCTGGTATGTTTTATTTGACTCAGGATCAGGCCTTGTACGGCACTTAAAGTGAGAAGGAAGGTAAGTTACGTGGAGATTATTATGATTGCTTTTTTCTATGTCTTCCCTCCATCTTCCTGAATACCAATGTATATTTTGGATGTGTGTGAACATGGGGATTGCACGGCTACAGTCGTTCCTCCACCTTGAGCTTCAGCCCGGGGTGGAGAGATGTGCCAAAGTAGGGCTGGCTTGATGTGCTGCTATTTAAAGCGCTGCTATATTTCCACTGGGTGCTCACATACTGTATAAATCGGGCCAGACAGTTCTGCAGCAGTGTTCCTGCACAGGAGATGATGCATGCGTTTACAACTATGTGAAATGCACATAATATAAAGTGATGTAAATCCTGTACGGGTGTTAAGCTGCAAGAGCGTGAATGCCAGATGAGGAAATGAAATGATACTGCAATTCAGTGGTGATTTGAGAGAAGATTTTCATTTACATGTTTTCTGCCAGAGAAAAGCAGGAAACCAAAGAGGGATTTGTTTTGATGAGTTGCAATGAGAATCTAAAATACCAACGTGGGGTTTAAAGGATATTCAGGATGTGATTTTCACAGAAATGCCATCGTTAGCACAACAAAACGAAAGCATCCACGTAATGTAAAATGAACCCTGAATGTGTCCTATCCTACTCATAAGAAGCTTACTTTCACCATATTGTATTCACTGGTGTATAAACAGGTTTATTTTAGTCCAGAGGTGGGAAGTAGTGGAGTACAAATACTTTGTTACTGTACTTAAGTACATGTTTCTGGTATCAGTACTTTACTCCACTACTTATTTTTCTGACGACTTTTAACTTTCTACTTCTTACATGTTGAACCCAAATACCTGTACTTTCTACTTCTTACATTTTGAACCCAAATACCTGTACTTTCTACTTCTTCCATGTTGAACCCAAATACCTGTACTTTCTACTTCTTACA
The DNA here is from genome assembly GCA_031216635.1 of Dissostichus eleginoides. Classification (NCBI taxonomy): domain Eukaryota; kingdom Metazoa; phylum Chordata; class Actinopteri; order Perciformes; family Nototheniidae; genus Dissostichus; species Dissostichus eleginoides. The sequence continues at coordinate 22,259,080 of CM062285.1, forward strand.
TGTTGAACCCAAATACCTGTACTTTCTACTTCTTACATGTTGAACCCAAATACCTGTACTTTCTACTTCTTACATGTTGAACCCAAATACCTGTACTTTCTACTTCTTCCATGTTCCAAACAGGCTGGTTCCTTTAGTTTGAATGTGTGTTTGGTGGCGTGATCATTATTATTTAGAGTCATTGCGTGCCTATTGATTTGAACATGATCCGTGTATCCATCATTTCCTGGTCTTCTCTAAAGAAGAGGGACCAATGAAAACGTTGTCATGTTGCCGTTGTTCAGCATGGAAACATTCATTAGCTAACAATGACATTATTGTTCTATTAATATAAAGGGAGGTCAGGTACTCTTTAAAACAGATGCTAGTTATGGGTACTTTTTACTGAAGTACATTTCAAAGCCTCTTTACTTTTACTTGAGTAAAGAAGTTTAGTCAGTACTTCTACTTTCACCAGAGTATCTTTAAACACGAGTATCTGTACTTCTACTTGAGGAAAGGATGTGTACTTTTGCCCTCTCTGTCTCAGTGTGATATTCCCAGTGTGTGGACTTACTGGTTTCTTGAGAAAGAACACGGACAGAGCTCCGATGAGAGGCATGTCTCCCAGCAGCGGCTCCATCACCACTCTCAGCACGCCGTGGATCTATGGAAACACAACAGGGATATATTGATAACACACACACACAAACAGACACACAAACACACACACTTCTGGCCCTTGACATTCCTCTGTGGAGCCGCTAGCTGCAGCACATGACCGGCTGGAAACTGGATCTCAGTCTGACTCCACACCACATCTTCTCCATGACAAACAATGATAACAACAAGGATTATGGAAGTGGAAGAGTTATGAATGTGTCAGGTGGACATCACAAAGCACATCACGGACGTTCGAATTATAGCACTAATGTTCGTGTTTTGGGGTTAAATCTGTACTTTCAGGATGCATTTACCCCTGCTCTAAAGGCACTTCCATGTTGTCTTACTTACATTATTTTTACTCTTTACTAAGTGTATTTCTTTGCTTTCAGTGCCGTCATGTCAGCTGATGTTGATGGTTGTTAGTTATCTAATTAGGCTGTGATACAGCTAATACACACCCATGCATACATATACACACACACACACACACACACACACACACACACACACACAAAACAACCATACACTTATAAATGATCCCAGGTTCATTTGTTTTTATTATAATATATTTTTAACCTTTTAAAACGTTTGAACCCTCTCCACACAAAGCCGTCAATAGTATATGATGCACCTGCTGTGTGTGTGTGTGTGTGTGTGTGTGTGTGTGTGTGTGTGTGTGTGTGTGTGTGTCTTATAATGAGCTGCAGAGATATGTAGGTCTCAGTGAGTTACATAATGGGGGCAGCAGCAGTAAATGTCTCCCAGGTATAGATCTAACACCCCTCGGTCTCCAAGGAGCAACACTGATTGTTTTCAGTGTTTGTTCCACTGCTGGAACACAGAAAGGCCAAGGACAGACGGGAACAACAACAACAACAACAACAACAACAACAACACAGTCATGTAGTCAAGAGGGGGGCTTCTCATTAAGTATATAGTACTGTATATGTGACTCTGTTTTAGCCTTCACCTGTCCTTTAATGACCTAATCACTCAATTCAAAATGTTAATAACAACACTTAATAGGGGGCTTAAACAGATAATCCTAATATTTAAGTACTATACTATAAGTAGTCTTATAATCAATCAAAGGGGGTTACAACACAATAAAATACAATAAAAAACAACAGATTCCTGCAGTGTAAGACTTTTTGTTTTCCAGATTTCCGTAGCATTTGTCTTTTGGAACTCCTGTGACCTCAGAGCAGAAAATGACTCGTATGCTGTTATTTTGAACGGGCTTAGTGGTAAAGCATCTCATAATGGCTGCTTACATATTGCACTGTTATTGTTTGTGTTGTTTACGTCATCAGTCATGCCGGCCTCATCAGTGTGAGTTGGCAGCGGACATGAGGAAGTTATGTGTTGAATCATTAGACTAAAAGCTTTTTATATGCAGACATTTGATCGATGTCACTGCATAGGAATGATAAGACAAAAAGAGACGAGAGGAGCACCTTGCCAACTAACTTTTCTAAGCTGTCCTGACTTTAAAGCTGCTCCTGAAGAAGCCCATTAAATGACAGAGGCAGATATAAAGAGGATTTCTTACCTGGATGCTCTTGATGCCGGCTTTGCAGTAGTAGCGTTTGATGTCCACGTCAATCTCTGTGTTTCCGACAAAACTATAAGGGGACGAAAACACAAAACAAAATTTTTAAATGTATTTGTATTCTTTAATAGGGGTCACATTATATTAAAAGTACAGTTTTGCAAATCATATCTCTTAAGTGACCCGAAAATAGCAAATTAAATACAAAACAAAATGTGTAAAATCAAATAAAAACGAAAAAGTGTACCTACTTAAACACACACACACATATATACATACATGTACATACATACACATACACCTATATATGCATACATACACACTTGCATATACACATACATCCAGGTTTTTATCCATTTTAAAAGGACTTTCATGGTCCGAAAAGCCAGGATGTTGGTTAGGAACATCATGTTGACTTATCTTACTCCGGTTGTAAATAAAAACATGCATCATGGGGTTTTCCAACAGAGATTTTGTGGTGTAAATCTAGTTTTTGATACTGCATAGTTAGCATTTTTTAATGCAAAAGCCACTCAATGTACTTTAGTTAGTATAACTTCTCTAAATAGTGTTATTTATTCCTGCGCTGGATGCAAACCGCCTTCCAGCGTTCCTGTTTTTATTGTTATGTAGTTGATAAGTACCGCATTGTTTACTGTTTATGCTCCTGTCACAGAGCAGGAGTTATACCACTAATGCATAGCAAACATTTCCTCCTGCTGCAGCTCCACATAAAGAGCGTTGAGAAGTGGTTGGTAGTTAACATTTCAGGGAGTAATGGAACAAAGTGTTATAGCTAAAGAGATGCAGGCGACAGGCAGCATATCTCCCGCCACTCAGCGAGGGAACAAACTTCACTGCTGAGGGGAAGATCACTTGTGTTGTGCGGCATGAATTCAGATCGACTCTTCTAAACCAATATGAGTTTGAGTGGCAGCACCGTGAACACACTCCTCTCCTGAGTCTGACATTTTTATTTCTCTCAGATAAACAAAATAATATATTCTGATATTACAGGTATTGGGGAGTTTGACTGCAATGTGAGAGAAGTGTTTTGTGGCCTGGATCATTGGCAAAAACTCTTTTTTAAATCACAATCGTAATGGAAAGCATACGGGATAGAGTCGTGTAGGAATGAGTCCTAAAACTCAGAAATTAGTCAACATTTTACCCCTACCTGTCCCCACAGCACAGTCACATGACTTCACGTCACCACCGCTAAGCTAAAAGAGGCTAATGTTGGGCTATAAAGTAACTACAGCACGGTCACATGACTTCACGTCACCACCGCTAAGCTAAAGGCGGCTAATGTTGGGCTATAAAGGAACTACAGCACGGTCACATGACTTCACGTCACCACCGCTAAGCTAAAGGTGGCTAATTCTGGGCTATAAAGGAACTACAGCACTGTCACATGACTTCACGTCACCACCGCTAAGCTAAAGGAGGCTAATGTTTGGCTATAAAGGAACTACAGCACGGTCACATGACTTCACGTCACCATCGCTAAGCTAAAGGTGGCTAATGTTGGGCTATAAAGGAACTACAGCACGTCACATGACTTCACGTCACCATCGCTAAGCTAAAGGTGGCTAATGTTGGGCTATAAAGGAACTACAGCACGGTCACATGACTTCACGTCACCATCGCTAAGCTAAAGGTGGCTAATGTTGGGCTATAAAGGAACTACAGCACAGTCACATGACTTCACGTCACCACCGCTAAGCTAAAGGTGGCTGGCTTATTTCTGGGTTTTAGGACTCATACTGCTGAGTCACTGCCAGGTTTAACTCATTCCCGTACCACTCTATAATCGTATTCAATGTTATACCACAATCAGTTAAAGCTAGAACATAATGGTTTCCTGAAGGACTCATTCCTGCACCACTCTATAATCAACACAACATAATGGTTTCCTGTGGGTCTCACCTGATCTGCAGGTCCATGATGATCTGTCTCTGGTCCACGTTCTCCGTGTAAACCTTGACCCCGTTGACCCTGAGCGGCTGCAGCACAAACAGAGGAAGCATTATGACCTCATCAGTCTATCAACAGCAACACCCCTTCAAGGTCGACCCCCTGCTGACCTCCACATGGAAACTATTTATGAAACACATGTGACGGCATGTATATGTTCACTCGACACCTGCTGTAGCTGCTGAAATAAACATGTGCTCGCTCTCAGAGACATGCAGGGACATTAGCATTAGCTCACTGCTGTTGATGTATAGGGATTTTAAAAAGGTGTCTATTATCATCTGGGCAACAGCTGGAAATGAGCAATGTTGGCTAAAGCTGCCCCAGTTACTGTTTTTTGTGAAAGTCGATCAATGAGAACTGTCCACGACACTATGGACAAATACACTAAACTAAATTGTATTCTGAAAGGGTCAAAGCTTTATTTAAATAACACTTTGAATTCATGATTTTTTAAGACATCTCTGACCAGCGTTTGTATGTGCTATATGTGACATGTATGTAGTAACGTGTGTTGTTTGCATTTGATTGTTCTCTTTTATCCTTTCGCCTGTATCTACTTGTCTTTCATCCTTTCTTTATAACTGTTTATAATCTGTTATCATCTGGCCGGGGACAACAGCTGGAAATGAGCAATGTTGGCTAAAGCTGCTCCATTTACTGTGTTTTGTGACAGTTGATCGATGGGGAGTCCACGACACTATGAACTAAACTAAACTTTGTCTCCCAGGCGGATCTTGCTAAGATCCAATCCAACTTTATTTATAAAGCACTTTAAAACCTCCAGACCAAAGTGCCGTACAGAGAGATACATCAAATATAAAATCACACAGCTCAGCTCACAAAACATAAAATAAGTATAAAATCACATAAAAGATACGAAACACAAAAAAACCCAGAATAAACGTAACAATTACAAAATGAAAATAAAAACAATCATATAGTAAAAACAATAGACCACTGAAAGCAAATAAAAGCAACATCTACTTGGTTCCGAATGCTAAGGAGAAGAGGTGGGTTTTAAGACGGGATTTAAAAACAGACCGTGTGGGAGCCTGTCTGATGAGCAAGGGCAGGTCGTTCCACAGTTTAGGGGCGGCAGCAGAGAAAGCACGGTCCCCTCTGCGCTTAGACTTCGTTTCTGGCACCCTCAGGAGCAACTGATCAGCTGACCTGAGAGTGCGAGTGGGCGTGTAGCTGTGTAACAGCTCAGAGAGGTAGGGCGGGGCCAGGCCATTGAGGGCTTTAAAAGTAAATAAAAGAGTTTTAAACTGAATCCTCGAGAGAACGGGCAGCCGGTGTGCCAGTTAGGAGCCGTGCTGCTGCACAGATAAGATAAGAAGTACTTATTTGCGTTGCGGCAGCTTAACAAGACAAGGCATTGTACATAAGAGAAATTAAAAAACTAGAAATAAACAATCCAAAATGTAAACATCTCAAATAGAAATAAAATAGCATTAATAGGAGATGTGCTCCAGTTTACCTTGAGTTTGCTTTGGAAATTGGCTAATGAGCTTTCTTCCTTTTCAAATGATTAAACATTGTCTACTAATTTTGCCAAATCAGTTTCCTCTCTTTTTTCTCTCTCCCGGTTATTTTTATATTTTGTTACTTCCCTTTGTTTGGGAGGGAACGTAACATGCTGCTTAGATGAAAGTGAAGGTCGCTCCCACACAGCTTTCAGTACCACCTGAGGAAGGCATTGCTTTCATCTCCTTTCCTTAAAAAAAATCCGTGCACATCAAATCTTCACATTTTGAGTGTAAGCTAAGTTTAAAGCCATCTTAAAGAGGCCCTATTCTGCTTTCATCCCCTTCCTGTAGTGTGCTCTGTAGGTTTTATTGCAAGTTAAGTACTGACTAAACTCCTTTACTCAAGTAGAAGTACAGATACTCGTGTTTAAAAATACTCTCAAAGTAGAAGTACAGACTAAACTTCTTTACTCAAGTAAAAGTAAAGAGGCTTTGAAATGTACTTAAAAAAGTACCCATAACTAGCAGCTGTTTTAAAGAGTACCTGACCTCCCTTTATATTAATAGAACAATAATGTCATTGTTAGCTAATGAATGTTTCCATGCTGAACAACGGCAACATGACAACGTTTCCATTGGTCAATCTTCTTTAGAGAAGACCAGGAAATGATGGATACACGGATCGTGTTCAAATCAATAGGCACGCAATGACTCTAAATAATAATGATCACGCCACCAAACACACATTCAGACTAAAGGAACCAGCCTGTTTGGAACATGGAAGAAGTAGAAAGTACAGGTATTTGAGTTCAACATGGAAGAAGTAGAAAGTACAGGTATTTGTGTTCAACATGTAAGAAGTAGAAAGTACAGGTATTTGGGTTCAACATGTAAGAAGTAGAAAGTAAAAAGTCGTCACAAAAATAAGTAGTGGAGTAAAGTACTGATACCTGAAAAATGTACTTAAGTACAGTAACGAAGTATTTATACTCCACTACTTTATGACGTTAGCATTAGCTCACCTTGTCTCCCAGGTGGATCTTGCTGAAGCAGAAGGTGCTCAGGTGAGCGTTGGACTCCTTCACCGCCGGCTCGATGGTCTCGTGGAACAGTTTCTCCACAAACTGGCAGATGTACGGCCACATCTGCTTCACCGTCTGAGGGGACACGTTGCATTTCAAGTCCAAAGACTCGTACAATAACATCAATTTCCCATGAAAACTCAGAGTGCTCGTTTTAAATAAGCCATTTTAAGTGCTGGTGCTTTAGTTTGAACAGCTGTGTTTTCAGGAAGAAGTGTAGACCATAAGGAAGTGAAGATTAAAAGAGGAGTAATGTAGCACAGACTAATATATGATACCCTTTTCCATCATATCATTCATTTAAAGGACATTCAATACTGGAAGCTTCTTCAGCGTTTTGTATTTGCAGCGTTTGGTTTCTGCAGCTTTTAGTAAACGCTGCGCATGTCTCCTCAAGTTGCTGAATGTTCTCTAAATGCTGCATGTGTTGTCAAGTTGCTGGAGATGTTTCTTTCTTTGGGACATTTGTGTTTTAATATTTGCATCATTTCTGAAGCTGCCATCGTAGCTACATCCCTGAAACTAAGAGTCATACAGCTAGTTGAAAGTACTCCAAAATGTAGTGCTATTAAGGTAGAATCTTCACAGACTTAACAGCAAATGAATTGTAGATTTAAGATCAGTTTCATGTTTGCTTATGCACGCTTTACAATTTACATCCAGGTCGTTGCCATAGGGACTCACAGGGGTTAATGGATTTTCTAAGCGCTGCAGAGACCAGCCTGCATGTTAAGTCCAGTGTGCTGCAGAGTGTGTGTGTGTGTGTGTGTGTGTGTGTGTGTGTGTGTGTGTGTGTGTGTGTGTGTGTGTGTGTGTGTGTGTGTGTGTGTGTGTGTGTGTGTGTGTGTAGAGCCAGGCAACACACACACACACCCTCCCAGTGTGAGGAGGAGAGAGCACATCCCTTTTCCTCCAGTTCACAGAAGGTAAACCGGAGAGCTTCAGTCAGGCGGACAAATCCAAGAAAGAGACGGCCACTAAATTCTTACCTTGTTCAGCCACTCCACCCTCTCTACGTCTGGGAAGTGGACCTAAGGTTGAGGAAAGAGAGGAGATAATCACTGAAATATATTGGTTTGAATGATAATACAACATCTTATAAAAGGCAGGTTGCATGTGGGGATGATTTGCTCCGACTTCTGACGTTAAACGACAAGGATTTTGAGTGATCAGTTTAAAAAGGTGAAGAATCTGTCTAAAAAAGGCTGAGATATTTCATTAAATGATTGCAAAAGCATGCTGAGCATTCATCTCTGCCTTTTCAAATGGTGTGAAATTATTTTATCTGTATGTAGAGCAAGTTTCAAGAGCAAGGCTAATCACGCTTTTAGTAAAAGATGTGATTAAATAGACCAAAGAAAGAAGAAAAAAGCCTCATTCAATATCTCAAATAACTTAGCATTCAACAGTGTTTCTGCAACCATCACTACAAAAACAACTCAAAGACAACAGAGAGAGAGAGTCTCTGTTTTGATGGATGACACTGTTTGTCTAATTGAGGTAAAGTCGCCGCTTTATGAAAAAGAAAGATGACAGGAAGTCAAAACTCTCTTGAAGTGAAGGTCACTCCCACACAGTTTTCAGTACCACCTGAGGAAGGCTTTCATCTCCTTTCCTTAAAAGAATCTGTGCACACACATTCTAATCTTCACATTGTCACAAAGCCACCTAAAATGTTCCTCTCCAGTAGGGTGTTCTGTAGGTTTTAGTGCATGTAAATGGTCTGCAAAGGCTAAAATGCCCAAATGACATCACTATGGAACACTGGTTTCGGACAGAGGGCAGCATGAGAAAAATAAAGGGCTTTTTGAACATTAAAGCATGGAGACATGTCACAAATCTGAATCTGGAAATGAGGAGAATAGGGACCCCTTTAAAAGGCTGTTGAATATAGAGGTAGATTAGGATGACTTCATCAACCGTCTGCTTTTAATACTTCTCAAAACGAAACCAATAGAAACTAATCTCACGTCTCCAGACCTCCACAGATCTGTGCGATTGAGCTGTGAGACGGAGCTGAAGTTTGACTGATCTTCTCTAACGAGCAAAGTAAATCGAGCATCGATCTGACACGAGGTAAAGGGAGCGGCAGGAATGAAGTCAATACCGTGCACCTCAATAAATAATACACAAACAGCTCTGTTCAACCAGATGTAGTGAAAGGGTTTATTTCCCGATCTGAAGATAGAGTGAGGTTTCAGGCTGTGTGTATTTGGCATTCAGTGCGACAGCTACAGAGCACTATTCCTCATGGAGGCGGTAAAAAGCGCTTCTCCAGCGATTCTGTCACACTGAGGATGAAGCAGGAGCAGAAGCCAGGCCACAGGAAGCTAATCTGACACATTCAGACCTTTAGTTTTCTTATGAGGTGGAAATAATATCATCCTGTGGAAGAAAAGGCTGGCTTTATTACACCTGACACAGTGACCTTATTCTGGGAATGTAGGTGAAGGGATGGGCGGCATGTAAACAAAGCAGCTCAATTATTCAGATTGCTGCTCTCGTAGTGAAAAGATGCAGAAGTAATGGGTGTTTATATTATTTAGAGTGTGATAAAAAGTGAAACTAAGAGGGGTAACCGCCTGAGATGAGAAACTAATCAGGAACAAGTGGAAAAGGTTCATGTTCTGTTGTATATCAGTATGTAGTGTCTCTACTTTAAAGAGTCCTCTCCTGCTGATGTTCAGGTGTATATCAGTATGTAGTGTCTCTACTTTAAAGAGTCCTCTCCTGCTGATGTTCAGGTGTATATCAGTATGTAGTGTCTCAACTTTAAAGAGTCCTCTCCTGCTGATGTTCAGGTGTATATCAGTATGTAGTGTCTCTACTTTAAAGAGTCCTCTCCTGCTGATGTTCAGGTGTATATCAGTATGTAGTGTCTCTACTTTAGAGAGTCCTCTCCTCCTGATGTTCAGGTGTATATCAGTATGTAGTGTCTCTACTTTAAAGAGTCCTCTCCTCTGATGTTCAGGTGTATATCAGTATGTAGTGTCTCTACTTTAAAGAGTCCTCTCCTGCTGATGTTCAGGTGTATATCAGTGTAGTGTCTCTACTTTAAAGAGTCCTCTCCTGCTGATGTTCAGGTGTATATCAGTATGTAGTGTCTCTACTTTAAAGAGTCCTCTCCTGCTGATGTTCAGGTGTATATCAGTATGTAGTGTCTCTACTTTAAAGAGTCCTCTCCTGCTGATGTGCAGGTGTATATCAGTATGTAGTGTCTCTACTTTAAAGAGTCCTCTCCTGCTGATGTTCAGGTGTATATCAGTATGTAGTGTCTCTACTTTAAAGAGTCCTCTCCTGCTGATGTTCAGGTGTATATCAGTATGTAGTGTCTCTACTTTAAAGAGTCCTCTCCTGCTGATGTGCAGGTGTATATCAGTATGTAGTGTCTCTACTTTAAAGAGTCCTCTCCTGCTGATGTTCAGGTGTATATCAGTGTAGTGTCTCTACTTTAAAGAGTCCTCTCCTGCTGATGTTCAGGTGTATATCAGTGTGTAGTGTCTCTACTTTAAAGAGTCCTCTCCTGCTGATGTTCAGGTGTATATCAGTATGTAGTGTCTCTACTTTAAAGAGTCCTCTCTGCTGATGTTCAGGTGTATATCAGTGTGTAGTGTCTCTACTTTAAAGAGTCCTCTCCTGCTGATGTGCAGGTGTATATCAGTATGTAGTGTCTCTACTTTAAAGAGTCCTCTCCTGCTGATGTTAGGTGTATATCAGTATGTAGTGTCTCTACTTTAAAGAGTCCTCTCCTGCTGATGTTCAGGTGTATATCAGTATGTAGTGTCTCTACTTTAAAGAGTCCTCTCCTGCTGATGTGCAGGTGTATATCAGTATGTAGTGTCTCTACTTTAAAGAGTCCTCTCCTGCTGATGTGCAGGTGTATAACAGTATGTAGTGTCTCTACTTTAAAGAGTCCTCTCCTGCTGATGTTCAGGTGTATATCAGTGTGTAGTGTCTCTACTTTAAAGAGTCCTCTCCTGCTGATGTTCAGGTGTATATCAGTATGTAGTGTCTCTACTTTAAAGAGTCCTCTCCTGCTGATGTTCAGGTGTATATCAGTATGTAGTGTCTCTACTTTAAAGAGTCCTCTCCTGCTGATGTTCAGTTGTATATCAGTGTGTAGTGTCTCTACTTTAAAGAGTCCTCTACTGCTGATGTTCAGGTGTATATCAGTGTGTAGTGTCTCTACTTTAAAGAGTCCTCTCCTCCTGATTGCTATATTGGAAACTTGTACTTCTATCCCATAAATCAACCTGTCACAGTAGCACCTGCATAATAAAACACTGCTCTCTCCTTTAGTGCTGCAGAAAATGTGAAAAATATCAGCAGGAATGAAAGTTGACAGATGCATCGGAGCAGGTTTACTCCGGCTAATGCTCCATACATGATGTGTGTATTCTCAATCATACATGGAGATCACGATGTAGTATTTCATGTATGTAAAAATAGCACGAGAGAAAATAAATGCTGCATTTAATGTGTAATCAATATTAGTTTTTGTTGTGTTCTTTATGTCTTTTAATCTGCACAATGCCAGATGCCTTCTTTACCTAAAAAGACACCAGTGTGTGTGTGTGTGTGTGTGTGTGTGTGTGTGTGTGTGTGTGTTTTCACAATTAAACTGTCATTTCATTGGTTAAAATAAGCGTTTATCTATCTGTTTTTATGTATTTTAATCTGCACATGTAGTGTCTTTGAGTCACTTTAAAAAGCACTGAATAAATAAATAAAATTAAATAGTTTCTTTCCTTTTTATTTTACTCTCTTTGCTTTTTAATGACTGTGTTAAATGTATTTAAAAATCATGTTATGATGTGTTTCTGATGCCCTACTTCTGATTTTTGTGTCATTATTAGTAAATCCCTTGTGTTGATTGTTGCTGTATAAACACACGCACATTGCCTGATGTCTGCTAATCGTATGAAATAAGCCTCTGTGTGCATCACGTCCTCATAAATTAGCGACACAGTGTGAGACATATCCCATATTAATCAGAGAGCCACTTTGAGTGAGATTAGCTTCTCCTCCAGCCACACGATGACTCACCCTGGATAAACACAGTTATATGGAGCTCTCTTAAAGCAGCACAACTTAAAGAAGTCTTTGAGGAAGCAGCGTCTCTTAAGCCTCGTGGGGAAAAACCACAAAGATTGAGGAGCTTCTGAAACGCTTTCGGTGCAGATTCAGCTTCACTCAGACAGTCGTGCTAATCAATTGCTGTAAAGCTGGGAGGTATAATGTGATTGAATGCACCAACACAACAGGTATTAAGAGTCACACACACTCCTAGGCATGTTATTCATCTAAAGGAACACACTGTAGGTTTCAAAAGTGGTAACAATCAGAATCAGAATCAGAATCACAATCAGAATCAGAATCAGAATCACAATCAGAATCAGAATCACAATCAGAATCAGAATCAGAATCAGAATCACAATCAGAATCAGAATCAGAATCACAATCAGAATCAGAATCACAATCAGAATCAGAATCAGAATCAGAATCACAATCACAATCACAATCACAATCAGAATCAGAATCAGAATCAGAATCAGATAGACATAGAGGCTTATTTTATCCAATTAAACAACAGCAGACATTAAGAAAGACGGATTCATTAATACAGTGCATTTCAACACAAGTGCTTTACTTATTATGGAGTCACACACACTCCTAGGCATGTTATTAATCTTAAGGAACACACTGTACGTCTGCAGATAGCTTTAACTAGCTTTCAAACGTGGAAACAAGCAACAAAATGTCCATGTTTAGCGTTTCTTTCTGGTCTTTTCAAACACAACATGGCTTATTAGAGAGCATTTTGGACCCTAAACCACACAATACTATCTTTCTATGTTAGCAGAAGTCCCAACACTGACCATTAATACTTTTTTCCTCTCAGTGGGAAGCTGCTGATCAGCTCCTCCGCCCACATTTAACAGCCTTTTTATCCATGTGTCAGCAGAAAGAGCTTTTTACTGGTCTCTAAACAGCACAAACCAGAGGAGATGAGACTCTGGGATGATGTAAAGAGTTGGGTTTATAGATGGTAAGGTGAAGAAGCTGAGATTTAGTGTGGGAAAGAAACCAGACCATTTACATGCACTAAAACCTACAGGAAAGGAAAACCCCCAAAAGCAGAATCGGGCCTCGTTAAAGCACATTTGATGAATGAAATGTACACGTTCTGGGTCCATCAAGTCTTTAAAATGTCTTGATAAACACCTCTCAATAGAAAATAAAGAAACAACAAGATCACAGGTGAACGCATCACGACAACGTTGTAATTCATCTTCAACAAATACTAATTTTTACTAAAAAAAAGAGCCTGAACGCATCATGTGTCTCTACTTTTGATTTGAGGTGTTCCCCTGCAGCTTCTCTCAGACATCATTACATCATTACATGTTACTTGTTAGACGCTTTTATCCAAAGCGACTAACATACTCAATACTGTGGACAATCCCCACAGGAGCAATTTGGGGTGAAGTGTCTTTATTTATTATAATACCAACGTGTTGTATTTTTTAATCTGATATGGGCCATACTGGAAACTTTAACTATATTTAGATGATAATACTTTTCTACTTTCACTTGAGGAACATTTTGAATGCAGGACTTTTACTGTAACAGAGTATTCCTACACTCTGGTACTTCTACTTTTACTCAAGTACAAGATCTGAGTACCTCTACTTTTACACAAGATCTGAGTACTTCTACTTTTACACAAGAGCTGAGTACTTCTTCCAGCTCTGCTCATCCCACTTGATCTGTTTCTGTGAAGTATTTCTGTGCTCAATATTTCGGAGTTTCCAGGAATCAGCTGACCAGAGGAGCTGTAAAGCTGTGATGAAGCAGCTGTCCCCCCCCCCCAACACACTGACATTACACAGGCTAAATCCAGCAGGGTTACAATGGAGAACCAGACACCACGCTGTAAGGAAGCATGCCCACAGATTGCTGTTATTTTGGGATTCACACTCCTGCAGTAACTCTGGATTCTGCTGCAGCTTTTTATCACGTTGTTAGATAACAATGGGCTCCTGTCAGGCTTTAGTGTTCCTTAGAAATCTCCTGAAGCCTCAGAGAGACCTGCAGCAGCCTCAGTGTGTCACATATATGAGATATTATAGGTTGTATTTAATCAAATGGCACCCAAACACACAACTCAGATGATCCAACATTTTGGACTTTTACTGTAACAGAGTATTCCTACACTCTGGTACGTCTACTTTTACTCAAGTACAATATCTGAGTACTTCTACTTTTACTCAAGAACAAGATCTGAGTACTTCTACTTTTACTCAAGTACAAGATCTGAGTACTTCTACTTTTACTCAAGTACAATATCTGAGTATTTCTACTTTTACTACAAGACCTGAGTACTTCTACTTTTACTCAAGTACAAGATCTGAGTACTTCTACTTCTACTCCAGTACAGGATCTGAGTACTTCTTCCACCTCTGGGGATTAAAGAGTGTGTTTTATTTGTATTATCATACATTTGACCTCCTTGTGTCTATTAACCTGTTAAAATGTTATATTTTGCTGCATGTACCTTTTAAAGTTCTTAATAAATAATCTGAGGGGAATTTCTTGTTGTTTGTTTTTAACTTGTGATGTGTCATTTTGTAAAGCACTTTGAGCCGCACGTGTTGTATGAAAAGTGCTGAATAAATAAGCTTTATTATAATGTATTATGTTCTTACCCACGGAGGCAGATCCGAGGTGTTGGTGCTCTGCTTGAAGCCCCTCTCCTCCTCCTGCTCGAACAGATCCAGAGCTCTTCTGATGCGGCTGTGTTTCCCTCCAGAGTTCCTCCTCCACATGAAGAACATCACAAGTCCGATCAACAGCCAGCTGAAGCTAAACTCGAAATATCCCAGTGCGTAGATGGGGAAAATAATCACAAAGGTTTTGGCGACGTGCATCCAGGTGTGTGTGAGCTCGTGTGTGGCAGACAGCAGGGGGTCCGAGGGTGGGATTATTGCATGTCCATTCTCCTTAGTAGGGGAATGGACTCCTGTGTCCGTCATGCTGTCCTTAGACATGTCTCTGAGCTCCAAAGTGTTTTTAAAAATAAGGTTTTTTTGGTAACACCATGTGCTCTCACGTTGGTTCCCCCGCGCACGAGCCCATTGCCTCGCGGGGAATCGATGGCATTGAGCCCCTTTTAGTGACCAGAATGCATTCCCTTAGGTTAAAACGCACAGCTGATCCAGTCCGCGGCTCCTCTCTCTGCCTCCTCTCGGGTTAAATGCTGCTTTCACAAAAACGCACAGGGATCACATCACACTGAGCGCTCCCAGCCTGATAGAGAGGGGAAACACTGACACCTGGTGGTCATTAGAGGTAAACACAGCCTTGTTTTATTTAATAACTACTAAGCCACTTTTTTATTACAAGAATATTCAACAAGTTGTATGAAAATAAATGCAATTAATGTAATATTCTGATATGTGGATAAGACTGTTTGGCTATGCATGTTATGTCCATGTGATTTGATGCAGTGAAAGTAGTGAGCAGCCAGACATATTGTATGAAGTAAGCATGTTATTAAAAACATTAAGAACAAAAAGGCAATCAAAACTAATTGTGTATTTAACAAATATGAAATATGAAACTGTATTTTTATTTATTTACTTTATGTTATTTTGTATTACTTTAAATGACTAACCCAGATTTAAACTTGTTTTTATACACAATATATGATCTTGAATAAATAAAAGGACAAAAAACAACAAGAAAAACATATTGTATGCATTAATAAATACAGAATATAGCATGTCATCTGGAATATTAATTACAGTATAAGAACAAGACAATTTACAGGCAGAAATGTTAGATAAATTAATAAAAAAGTGGAATAAAAAACATGGTTTCTAATTATATTATTATCACAAGACAACCACAGCGGTGCCGAAAGCCCTGATAAAGAGGGAGAAACAGCGCCACCTGGAGGCCATTAGTGGTAAACACAGCCTGGTTTTATTATTTATTATTTTAAGTCTTTGAGGTAAGCTATTTAAACTAAAAAAAACTATGAAAAGTGTTAGCTTACCTGTGTGAAAAGTTCGGTTTCTGAGATTCCTGCTGACAACGGCCCTCTTGCTCGGCTACATCTTTATAAATCCATGTGAAGTAGTTTGTCAAATAACAAATAAAGCATTTAAATCGGCTGTATTTTAAACAAACCGCTATCTTTTTTAGGAACTAATAAACTAGCTTGCTATTCAAATTCCAACGGTTAAGATAGGAAAGGTTTGTGATCTCGAGCACAGAGAAATAGATAAACAGACAGATTTTTACATGAAGCAGATTTTTAAATGAACCCACACGTTAATCAATGTTATTATAATGCTTTAACAACAACATTTGAACACGGTCTGTTAAAAAGAAATACACATTTTGTCTCATAAAGTCAATAACCTGCCATATTCATCCATCGTTGGCATGGAAACTGCTGTTGATTCACTCGGTCGCTCTGATGTCGACTGCCAATCCTGTTGCCATGCTAAAATGACGCGTTCTCCTTGGTTTCGATGAACTGCGCATGCGTACAACAGATGTACCATCATGGCGGCGTCGTTACAAAAATATGAGTTGCTTTCCGGCGTTTAAAAGACTTTAAAATATATATAAATACATGAAAACATGAGTAGTGACAAGGTAAGTGCTTCAGCTTTCACTTTAGCTTAAACAGACCTTTATAGGTTAAGGTTGTCTTCAGTAAAATGTCGTGTAACTGCTGGTAAATGTTTGTTATGAAACAGAAATGTTAGTTTTCTGTGGAAATTAATGGATTTGTTTTGGGGTTTTTCCATTGAAATAGCTTATGTGTTCCAATGGATGTTAATAATGGCATCCGGTGACAAAACATCTATTGTTTTTTTAGAAAATAACCAAGGAAGACACATGGAAACCAGCTGAACTGAGAAAACACATCAGGGTGAGCTTTACTGTACATTTTTAAATATAACATGTTATTGTTAGCATGTATGTTAAATGTCTTCTTTTTGAGCCACATGATCGTTAACATGTTTGTTTGGTGTATTTTGTTGTTGCCACACACCTAGCTTTTACCTGAGGATTTAATAATAATAATAATACATTTTATTTTAGGCGCCTTTCATGACACCCAAGGACACCGTACAATTAGTTAAAAAAAGAAAACGCTAATAGGCAACAGAACATGATAAAAACACAAACAGGAAATCATGGAGGAGACAGTCAAGTGGACGCAAATGAAACATATAATGGGGAGCACTACAGGGAGTAGGCAGATTTGAACAGGTGGGTTTTTAATTGGGATTTGAATATGGTGATTGTGTCTGACTGTCGGATGTGCGGGGGGAGCGAGTTCCAGAGTCTGGGAGCAGTGCAGCTAAAAGCCCGAGCACCCATGGTGACGAGGCGTGGGGTGGGGACGGTTAGCAGACCAGCAGAGGAGGAGCGGAGGGAGCGAGAGGGGGTGTACTCCTGAAGAAGGTCAGCCAGATAGGGGGGGGGGGGGGGCGGTTATGTAGGGCTTTGTAAGTGAGCAGTAGGTTTTTGAAGTTGATACGGGATTGAACAGGGAGCCAGTGGAGTTGGATGAGGATGGGGGTGATGTGTTCTGAGGCCGTGTTCTGATCCGGGCTGCAGAGTTCTGTATGATTTGTAGTTTGTTGATGAGCTTGGTGGGTATGCCTGGGAGGATGGCGTTACAGTAGTCGATGCGGGACGTGACAAATGCATCGACCAGGACTTCAGTGTTTGATTGAGAAAGGGATGGGCGAAGTCTGGAGATGTTGCGTATGTGGAAGAAGGCAGTCCGGGTGATGTTATTTATGTGAGGTGATAATGAGAGGGAGCTGTCCAGGATGACACCAAGGCTCTTAACTTGGCCTAATTTAATGCTAGCTTTTACCTGTGGGGGGACAGGAGAAAAATGCCATTCTGAAAACACCCTTTTCTACAATTGAATGTACATTGTGTCTAAGGACATCTAACACAACAGGTGCACATTTTGGCATTTTCAGCATATGACATTTCATAGGTGGGACAGAAAATGTCCTCCAATTCTGGAATGACTTATAAACTGATCTATTTTTTGTTTTTCCAGGAGGGAGGACATGTTGATAACAATGTCCGGAGGCGAGATGATAGTGAGAGAAGGCAACGTGGAGGAGAATCTGTCGGTCGAAGAGACCCAGAGAAGGAAACTAGACGAGAGAAAGACAAGCTGAGGGAGAGGAGAGATAAAGAGGAAGGAGACAAATATGCAGATCGACGGAAAGAGGGATCAAGGGATAGAAGAAGTGACAAGGAAAGAGATAGAAGAGAAGAGACGAGAAGAGACAAGGTGGTAGATGGAAAGAGGTACGATGAAGACAAGGAGAGACACAGAGATAAGGAGGACAGGGACAAAAGGAGGGAAGACAGAGACAAGGAAAAACGAAGAGAGGAACGAGAGGAGAGGAAAGAGAAAGAGAGACGAAGACATGAGGAAGGTGGAGAAGGAGAAACAGAACGGAGAGAGAAGCAGGATCGAGAGAAAAGAGATCGCCATCGAGAGAGAGACAAAGACGAAGACAAGAGGAACGACAGAGAGAGACGAGAGAGGAAGCATGTGGAAGTGAAGGAGGACGGAGGTAAGGTTGCATGGATGTGAACACATAAAGCTTTAATCACAGGACGACTGTTTACGTTTCACTTTCTGATTTCAGAAAACAGAGAGGAACAGAGGAGACGTAGAGAGGAGAGAGAGAGGAGGCACAAAGAGAGAGGGAACCATGTGAGTATCTGCAGGAAAACTAGTGCATGTAGAAAATAAAATAAAATAATTAAAAGGCCCTATTCTGCCTTTCATGGTGTTCCCTTCATGGTTTTTTATGCATGTAAATGGTCTGAAAAGGCTAACATCTCAAAGATATCACAAATATCCTTGTACTCGTATATAATATTGGATAGGTATATCTCCACTGGACGACACAGACACATAGAAAAAGGCACACATCAATTGAGAGCAGAGGATAAGGCAGAGGACAGTCAGTGGGTGGTGAGTCCGCTCGGCTCTAAATATATAATACAACAATAAAAGTATATTCAATTACAAATAAAACAGGATGCCAACACACAATAATTCAAATGATCCTCGTCAGTCGTGTTTCTGCTTCAGAGTTTAGTTAATACAGGAAAGTGACTCAGCTCTTCCATTGGTATGTACTTGATTTTTTGCTTTCCTTCTAGGACGAAAAGCGAAAGCACGACAGCAGATCCAGAGAGCATCGAGACGTGAAGGAAGTCGTGGAAGAGGTCAGAGGTCATGGAGGTGACAGAGAGAGAATAGAACGGGATGAAAACAAAGAGAGGAAGCACAGAGAGGACGAAGAACCGGAGAGAAATCATCGCCGAGACCCGACCAGCTCCAGGAAATCTGACAAAGCGACGGACAAAAGTCATGACGCTAAAACTGAGGTGTGTAAACCCCTGTAATATATATAACCATTTTATTTGAATTTGATGGTTCCCTGATAGATTAAATGTCTGTTTTCCCTCCATGTGTCAGGATAAAGCAGCCGTACGGGACCTGAGAGCCACAGCAGAGCCTGTAAGATCCTTTAAAGTGTATTTTTATTGTAGTTTGCCGCTGTGTTTCTCTTATTCCTCGTGATACCTCATCATCAGAATCTCCTTATTGTCATCATACATATGTGGTTGTGATGGAAGCCACAGCTCTAGAGAAAAAGCTGTTTTTACCTGGCTGAATTATTAACCCTTATGTTGTGTCCGGTTCTCCCGTGACCCGTTTCAAGTTAAAATGATATAATAACTACGCTCTAGGAGGAACGAGGCTTCATGATATCCTCCACAACAGCTCTATAAACACTACACAACAGATTTTTGCCAAGTCTGAAGGTCTCTAAAAAAAAAAGGAGTATCATTTGGTGTTGGGGTCTGGGGAGACCCAGCAGAAATGTTTTGGGTGACTCGAGGTCAAATTTGGCCCAATCAAGATTCATCTTTGAATTTAGACACCCCTCCCCCCCCCACCCCCTTCATCAACTGTAACAATAGAGAGGCGAAGTCCCGCCCATCTACTTCCGACCCATGGGACCTTATTTCGGAAAAATGATGTATTGAAGTCAATGGGGAGAGAAAGATTATCTTTCGATCCCGTTTGAATTGTGCCACGAATTACACATATGATGTTTGTCAATCTTAAAAAATCATTTCCAAAAAAGTCACAGTTTGTCGTAAAACTGTTGAAATATAAGACTATGAAAAATACGCAACTAGAAAGACTACAAATCCCAGAATCCCGGTCCCGCATGCTGGCTCTTGCGGAACCGACTAACTCCCCTTGTGTGTGTGTACAGCTCTCAGCATGCCCAGACTTGGAGTGATTTTCACCTCTTTTAATACTTTCCGCCTCATTCTGAAAGAAAGAAGTGAAATGTGCCAACGTGACGGCCGTCTTGGTGTGTGGTGCGAGACGGGAGATGTAGTTCATTGAGCGGTTTCACACAAAAAAAGTGTTACTTCACAGTTTTACGACACATTTTTATTTTTTTGACTTGCAAAATGATCTTTTAAATTGACAAACATCATCTGTGTAATTCGTGGCACAATTCAAACGGGATCGAAAGATAATCTTTCTCTCCCCATTGACTTCAATACATACTTTTTCCGAAATAAGGTCCCATGGAGCTCCCCGGAAAGGGAGGGACTTCGCCTCTCTATCATTTTTCGCAACATGCACCTGGTCTCCCCTCCCTCTGCCCCCCCCACGGGAACTCCACCTTTCTCAAAGAATATGTACACTAACACTTGAACCTGAACACACACATGCACGTGTGCAATATGTGGTGTGTTTTGGGCCATAACATTAAATTACAACAGGATTGTAGAGTTATGAATGCATTATAAGTTAGTTATGATGTAGTTAAAACAATATTGGATGATAGTCATTTTTTGTGTGTGTTTTGGACTGTTTTAAAATTGGCCCGCGAACACCGTGAACGGTAACAGCTTTTGAACACAACACAAGGACTAAAAGATCATGCCAATTACAATATAATTAGATTTCAAAGCTTCATTTTTAATTGCTTACATGAAACAAACCATTTATCTGCTCATGCTGCTGCTGCTTGTGCGAAGTTATGAGCTAAAACTGTGAAGAAAAAGCATGTGAAATGGTGGTTTAGTTTGTTATATGTGTGTTGTATACTACCTGTAGTGCATGCTGCATCACTCCTAAGAAGTTCTGTATTTAACTACTTCGTATATGTTCTACTTCATGCATTCATGTCATGTCTGCAGGCTGCAAAGGATGAAGATTTGGCTGATTATGAAGATGACTTTGAGGTAATAATACATGCTCAAGCTGAGGACTTTAACACATAGTTCAGTTGTTTTTAAGTTCCCCATCTAAGTGTCTTTGTGTTATTTTTGCATGCCGTAATCATTCAGAAACTGGTGAGTATTCACACACATTCCTGCAAAGTTTGTGCTTACTTCTTTTGCATATTTGTGACATAAAGGACGTTTGATGTTTGAAGGATTATGAGGAGGATTTCGAGGAGCTGGACGAGAGCCCAGATGAAGAGGAGGAGGAGAGGAGGAGAAGGAGAGTTCGGAGGTTTTAGAAGAGAAGGAGGAACTGACGGCAGAAAGGAGGAAGAAATCGAGGCGATCCAGAGAGCCATGGACGAGGAAAACCAGAGAGTTCAGTCCAGAGAGATCAGCAGCACCGAGGAGGAGAGGCCCCGATGGTCCAGAGGTTTCTACCTTATTTCATATACTTTCTATTTCAGAAATCTTTTGGACTGTTTATTTCTAGTGTCTTAATTTCTCTTATGTACATTGCCTTGATTTTTATGCTGCTGCAACGCAAACATTTCCCACATTGGGATCAATAAAGTACTTCTAGATCTATCTATCTATCTATCTATCTATCTATCTATCTATCTATCTATCTATCTCTCTATCTATCTATCTATCTATCTATTATATATATTGCACATATTACACATAGTTGGTATTTAACAACAAGGGGAAGTCACAATGTAGCCAGATATTGTCTTCATCCATGTCCTCCTCGCTGCACCTTATCCCTAACATGATGCATCATTTCTGCTTATTTTACAGGATCAGAGAAGACCCCGAGTGTAGACTCACAGCGTGGGAAGTTTATCGACTTTGTGGCGGCGAAGCAGCGTGAAGTCAGCAAGAAAGTCGCCTCAAAACAGAAGTAAGTTCACTCGCATTGGTGGGTATGTAATCTTCTTTCTTAACTACATGTGGTCTTTAAATCTGTATCTCTCGTATCAACAGGAAGCGCAGCACGGAGCTTCTTCGCCTCATTGATCTGGACTTCTCAACGACAGCCTCCCTGTTGGATCTGCCTCCTGTGAACGAGTACGACATGTACATCAGAACGTTCGGGACTGAAAACACAAAGCAGGTCAGGATGCATTGTCTTTTACATCTCTGCAGCATCAACCAGGACACATTTAAAGACAAGAGACAAGGAAACAGAGATAGAAACCAAGCTATAAAAGAGAAACGCCAAATATTCCCTGCAGAGAAACTTGCTATAGTCCATGTCTGAATAACTTTTCCCTCCTCAGGCGTATGTTCAGTGTAACGAGGACAACGTGGACAGAGACATCCAGACAGAGGAGACGGAAGTGTGTGAGAAATGGACACAACATCCTCCAGAGCACAATGGAGCCTGTGGGGGTAAATAAATACATTTCTAATGCTCCTGCAAATCTCATCCACGTGCATCCATAACTATTGGGAAGACATTTTGAAGAGAATTGATTAGCGAGCAAAACTGGGGCCTCTTTGAATGGAGGGGATCAGATTTTCCTGCACGGCTCTTCACATGCTTTTGGGAACACATGGAGCCCCTTTTTACAATTTGTTAAGAGGATACATTCCCCCATAATTCCTGATATACAGGACTGTCTCAGAAAATTAGAATATTGTGATAAAGTTCTTTATTTTCTGTAATGCAATTAAAAAAACAAAAATGTCATACATTCTGGATTCATTACAAATCAACTGAAATATTGCAAGCCTTTTATTATTTTAATATTGCTGATTATGGCATACAGCTTAAGAAAACTCAAAAATCCTATCTCAAAAAATTAGAATAGTTCCTCAGACCAAGTAAAAAAAAAAGAGATTTATAACAGCAAAACACAATCAAACATTTGAAAATGTCCATTAATGCACTCAGTACTTGGTTGGGAATCCTTTTGCACGGATTACTGCATCAATGCGGCGTGGCATGGAGGCAATCAGCCTGTGGCATTGCTGAGGTGTTATGGATGCCCAGGATGCTTCAATAGCGGCCTTTAGCTCATTAGCATTGTTGGGTCTGGTGTCTTTCAGCTTCTTCTTCACAATACCCCACATATTCTCTATGGGGTTCAGGTCAGGGGAATTTGCAGGCCAATCGAGGACAGTAATGCCATGGTCAGTACACCAGTTACTGGTGGTTTTGGCACTGTGGGCAGGTGCCAGATCATGCTGGAAAATGAATTCCTCATCTCCATAGAGCTTTTCAGCAGACGGAAGCATGTAGTGCTCTAAAATCTCTTGGTACACAGCTGCATTTACTCTGGGCTTGATGAAACACAGTGGACCAACACCAGCAGCTGACATGGCTCCCCAAACCATCGCTGACTGTGGGAACTTCACACTGGATTTCAAGCAACTTGGATTTTGCTCCTCTCCAGCCTTTCTCCAGACTCTGGCGCCTTGACTTCCAAATGAAATACAAAACTTGCTTTCGTCTGAAAAGAGGACTTTGGACCACTGTGCAACTGTCCAGTGCTTCTTTTCCTTAGCCCAAGTCAGACGCCTCTTCCGTTGTCTTGAGTTCAGAAGTGGCTTGACCATGGGAATACGGCTATTGTAGCCCATTTCCCGGACACGTCTGTGAACAGTGACTTTTGATACCTGGACTCCAGCTTCAGTCCACTGTCTTTGAAGCTCCCCCAAATTCTGGAAGCGACTCTTCTTCACAATGCTGTTAAGGCTGCGGTCATCTCTCTTGGTTGTGCAGCGTTTCCTGCCACATTTCCCCCTTCCAACAGACTTTTTGTGGATGTGCTTTGAAACTGCACTCTGTGAACAGCTTGCTCTTTGAGAAATTTCTTTTTGTGTCTTACCCTCCTGATGGAGGGTGTCAATGACGGTCCTCTGGACAGCAGTCAGATCAGCAGTCTTCCCCATACTTGTGATTTAGTTTACTGAACCAAGCTGAGTGTTTTTCAAGGCTCAGGAAACCCTTGCAGGTGTTTCGAGTTAATTAGACGATTCAAGTGATTCGTTGAACACCCTACTAGTATACTTTTTCATGATATTCTAATATTTAGAGATAGGATATTTGAGTTTTCTTAAGCTGTATGCCATAATCAGCAATATTAAAATAATAAAAGGCTTGCAATATTTCAGTTGATTTGTAATGAATCCAGAATGTATGACATTTTTGTTTTTTTAATTGCATTACAGAAAATAAAGAACTTTATCACAATATTCTAATTTTCTGAGACAGTCCTGTAAGTCATGCTCATTGGAGATGCATTGGGCTTGTCATAGTGAGGAGGAACGATGCTGTTTTGTCTCTTTTGTGTGTTAATTCTTCTGTTTTCTGCACGGCTTTAGTTACGTTAGTGTTCAGCAATATTTCTGATCAGAAATCTTTTTATTGCGTTTCGACAATGCATTAGAAATGGAAAGCAAAGTACATGCATACAAATGAGACGGTGGTCTGTACTGAAGAGAAAATAGAATTACAAAGAACACAAACAAACAATAACAACGACTGTTCAGCAATACTTCAAGTGGCTTTCCAATTGTCTCTTACAGTGAACGTTAGTCTTCCTACTTTTAGTGCATGCTCTAATTCAGGGGGGGTCAAACTCAAGGCCCGGGGGCCAAATCCGGCCCGTGACTTCATTTTATGCGGCCCCACAAGAGCCTGCAAAGAATATAATATGTTTATTATACGGTTACAGGGCGATTTACAGAAGCACGTTGCCCATAAACTACATGTCCCACAATGCATCTCAAATTTGACTTTTTTCTTCAAAATATTCATTTTTTCTCAGAATGTAACTTTTTTTTCAAAATGTCATTTCTTTTTTTTGATTTTGACTTTTTTTCCAGAATGTGGCTTTTCTTTTTAAATCATTTTGTGAAATTCTCACTGAAGAGACTTGCAATTATTTGCCCTAGACTTCTGCTTTTAGACGTAGTTAATTATGAAGTTATTATCCTATCCGATAATCATCCAATGCAGAGGAAATAATGTAATATAATACATAATTTTATATATATTGTATATTTATTTATGTATTTTTATATAGTCTTAAATATGAAACTCGCCCTTTGAGTGCAAAGTAGGGAATGAGGCCTTACCCCAAGTGAAGGAGTTCAAGTATCTCGGGGTCTTGTTCTTGAGTGAGGGAACAATGGAGCGTGAGATGGGCCGGAGAATCGGAGCAGCGGGAGCGGTACTGCAGTCGCTTTACCGCACCGTTGTGATGAAAAGAGAGCTGAGCCAGAAGGCAAAGCTCTCTGTCTACCGGGCCATTTTCGTTCCTACCCTCACCTATGGTCATGAAGGATGGGTCATGACCGAAAGAACGAGATCGCGGATACAAGCGGCCGAGATGGGTTTTCTCCGCAGGGTGGCGGGCGTCTCCCTTAGGGATAAGGTGAGAAGTTCAGTCATCCGGGAGGGACTCGGAGTTGAACCGCTCCTCCTTCGCGTCGAAAGGAGCCAGTTGAGGTGGTTCGGGCACCTAGTAAGGATGCCACCTGGGCGCCTCACTAGGGAGGTGTTCCAGGCACGTCCAGCTGGGAAGAGACCGAGGGGTAGACCTAGGACCAGGAGGAGGGATTATATCTCTTTGCTGGCCTGGGAGCGCCTTGGGAGCGCCTTGGGATCCCCCAGTCAGAGCTGGTTGATGAGGCCAGGGAAAGGAACGTTTGGGGCTCTCTGCTGGAACTGCTACCTCCGCGACCCGACCACGGATAAGCGGGAGAAGATGGATGGATGGATGGATGAGTGCAATCATGATGCTAATGTGGCCCCTGCTCTAATGTAACAAAACATAACACATCTCTAATAAACAAAGTGTTAACATGTCAACCACTGTTTGTTTCACAGATCCCAACCTCTCCAGAGAAGCTCAGGACAAAAGTGAAATGAGTTTTGACTCTCGGCGTCTCACAGCGTTTCTGCGCTCGGCCTCTCAGGTCTTTTTATAAACACTTAAAAAAGACTTCTTGTGTAGAAATTAAACCCTAAATTAACGTCTGTTATCTTAATATCTGGATCCAGGTGATGGTGGTGCTTCTGGAGGAGCATCGGGCTGACAGGAAGTCCCTGGAGAAGATGAAGTCTCCGACAGATTCAACGTCTTTCAGCGACGGGAGTTTACTGCTCAACACCAAGCTGCCTTTTCTCTACGGTACGCACCATAACCAGAGAAATAACTATTATTACACAGGTGAATCATTGTTGTTGTTGCTACCTGGGAATTGAAAAGAAAAGTGGTTTAAAGGTCAAAGATGGGGACAACAGGGGAACATGTGTTGTCTGGGGCTGCGTCTCACTTCGGTTATTTCTCATTTCCTCGCTCCTCGGTCTCGGTATCACCGGAAGTTGATTTGTCTGCGCCATCCTGAGTAGCGTCCCAGTGGCCTTATTTGTGCCGGAGGATCGAGGAGCGAGGAGCGATAACGGAGGAGCGATAATCGAGGAACTACCAGACCATCCTCCGGTGAAATCCTCAGACACTCGCCCCGCCCCCTTACTGTGTATCGCTCACTGATTGGACGATGCAGCGCATGCACTGATCTGGCTGCTGTCAGACGATCAGCTGTGCGGCGTCATCACAAACGGACGTCGCTTCACGTGACGCTCCGGAGGAAACGACGTCCCATTGCTCTTAAAACTCATTTCCCTGCTTCTCGTGGTTTCTTTGCGTCTCTCCATGCTTCCCTGGTGGGAGGGACGCAAGGAATCCATTTAACCGAAGTGAGATGCAGCTTAAGGATGCAAAGAGAAGGATGAAAGGAATATAAAAAGGTTAGAAAAGTGTCAAGAGAACTATAATTTCACAGGAAGACTAGGGATAGAGGAATGTGAGAGTTTGGTGAGGGGTATTGAACAAATATCTGGAACGAACTCCCAGAAACCTGCAGGTCCGCTGTGACTGACTACTTTTAAATCCAGGCTGAAGACTTTTCTTTTTGCCGCTGCTTTTAATTGAACTATTCACATCTCACACTGCACTGTAACTATTACTCATGTACCTGTTATTCATGTTTTATTATCTTTGCTTTTTAATGTGTTTTATGCTCTTAATGTCTTTCATTTTTGTAAAGCACTTTGAATTGCCTTGTGTTGAAAAGTGCTATATAAATAAACTTGCCTTACCTTATGAACCCCTTTAATTGTTCAGTATGTCCTGTATGAATGCAGCTGTTTTCCCCACACATTGCTCCATGTTTTGTTTCTCGCTTGCAGGTCGCAGCGTCAGCCTGCTGCACTTCTCTCCGGCGCAGAAACACACCGTGATGTCCGTTCATCGCCCGACGGAAACACCCAGCGCCGTGAGGCTGGACAGCTGCTCCGTCATCTGCATCTGGAACATCTGGGAGCCGTCCTCCCCTCAGAGAGTCCTCATCTACGAGTCTGAGGTACGAGACACACACACACACACACACACACACACACACACACTCACTCTGACAGTAGTCTTCTCTCTGCTGCAGGTGCAGTGTTGCTGCTTCAGTCCTGGGAAAGCCGTGCTGGTGTTTGCAGGAACGTCAGTGGGTTCAGTGCTGCTGTGGGACCTGAGGGAGAACACAGAGGATCATTACAGTCTGAAGATCGGGGAGGAGGAGTGGACCTTCAGACAGCCCACCTTCTCCACTGGTACTGTCTCCCACACATTATTAAAGTCTCCCAATTATTAAAGGTCACCTATCATGCAAAATCCACTTCTTCATGTCTCTTCTACATCAACATGTGTCCCCTCTGTGTAAAGAGACTCTCTCTACACAGAGGGGACACATGTCTCTTCTACATCAACATGTGTCCCCTCTTCTTCATGTCTCTTCTACATCAACATGTGTCCCCTCTTCTTCATGTCTCTTCTACATCAACATGTGTCCCCTCTTCTTCATGTCTCTTCTACATCAACATGTGTCCCCTCTTCTTCATGTCTCTTCTACATCAACATGTGTCCCCTCTGTGGAAAGAGACTCTGAAAGTT
>CM062285.1:22292097-22307097 GCA_031216635.1 Dissostichus eleginoides
TAGCTATCATATGCCTAAAGCAGTCCTGATGCTCTTCTAGGTAATCATACATCCTGTCATGTTCACAGCTACAGTTGGGATACCTTTGTTATCATGTTACTCTCAGATTGGAAGAGAACATTCACTATTTTCCCAACTATGTGTGTACATTTATTTTCTGCTCTCTTCTCAGGGTGACGGCCATGTCTGTGTTCGGAGACTCGGGACAACAACACACATATTCAGGAGTAGCTCTGGCTCACGAGTCAGGAAAGATAGAAATGCAGTATTTTACGAGAAGTTTGACGGTGTCCAGTTCTGAAGAAGAGGAGAAGCTGGAGAGTTTAGTGACTGAAGCCTTTTGAAGCCCTGGACATGCATAAAGATCAATTCATACATCTGTTTTTGTTAAATTTCCTCCTAAATAATTTCACATACGGATTAGAAGAATGTAGCTGAATACCAAAGAACGTATTATAATATGTGAAACCTTTATGTTGGTGTAAATATTTCTACTGTTAAATAAATATAACATTTGTATGGATTAACAACTTTACTTTTTATACAATAAACTCATACTGTCTGTAGTTTGTGTTTTTTTAATTTAGATCTGTTTTTGTGGAAAGTGTGTCCCTTCAAAATGACAACGATTTAAATGCCGATAGTCTAAGCTAACCCGGTTAGCATCCCATTGGCTAGACAAAATGCTAATGGCCTTTTTCTCTTGGATGTCGCTATATTGCAGAAAATCATCAGTAAATGATTAATCCTAAAGAGTGGGTACAGCCCTGCGGTCCATTATAGGTACTTAAATACTTATAAAACTCTAATTGATCTAATTCTTTAAACAATAGGAGAAACTAACTGCTCATATTTTCTGCCGCCGTATAGTTTTGGGACGTGTTGCCAATGGGTGTAGCCTAGCAACCCGTCGCCTAGCAACCCGTCGCCTAGCAACAGAGAAACGAACTTTTTCTCAAAGCAGGTATGCTAACTTTATTCATAGTTTTTTTTAGCTTAATTCACTTAGATCACAGACTTTGTGCTGTTTGCTGAAAGCTAAACACATTTTGACGTTTTTCCAACTTATAAACTGATACCAACTGCTATAAATATGTAACTTTATGGACTAACAACAAACTGATCTAAGCTCATATTAGCCTTTAGCTTTACAGTAGCTAAGATGTGGGATGATTTTATTTGTTATTGTTTGGGTGTCTTATGATAATGATTTAAACCCATGTTTTGTATTCCACTTTTTAATTCCTAAAATCTCTGCCTGTAAATAGCATTTATTTCACCCTGATTTCCAAACAATATGTATGTTCTTTTAATAAAATAGTTTGAACATTATTGATAAAAGAAAATAGGGTATAAAAAGGTCCCGCATGTTTTTCCATGTTATCCTGCATCCTGACACAAAATCAACAGTTATTGATGTAAAATGTGATTATTTTAATGTCTGCCCCCAACACAACAGAGATTTTTGTCACATAAGTCCCAAAAACATTATTTGCAGGAATCGTGTAAGAAAAGTGATGGAGGAGACAAGAACAACAACAGACCTCGTCCCCCATCACACCCTGATATCCCAAGGGAACGGGACACCAGATGTGAGGACGCAAAATACGAGCAAGGTAGACCATGATGTCCCCATGATGCATACTGACTTTCAGACACCTTGTACACGCTTCCTCTTCCTCTGACTCCAGGTGAAACCCCCTAAAGTCCAGCATCATGTGTTCACTCACGGTCTCCAGCGCCTGCATCATTTCCCCTGTGAGAGCCCAGTGCGTTTCATGATGTTCTCTGAAGCTTCAGCTGCCTTCATCTGCCTCCACTCAGACAACACAGCTACCATCTACCAGAGGTGGGAAGTACTGGAGTACAAATACTTTGTTACTGTACTTAAGAACATTTTTCTGGTATCAGTACTTTACTCCACTATATTTTTCTGACGACTTTTTACTTTTACTTCTTACATCTTGAACACAAATACCTGTACTTTCTACTTCTTCCATGTTGAACCCAAATACCTGTACTTTCTACTTCTTACATGTTGAACACAAATACCTGTACTTTCTACTTCTTACATTTTGAACCCAAATACCTGTACTTTCTACTTCTTACATGTTGAACCCAAATACCTGTACTTTCTACTTCTTACATGTTGAACCCAAATACCTGTACTTTCTACTTCTTACATATTGAACACAAATACCTGTACTTTCTACTTCTTACATGTTGAACCCAAATACCTGTACTTTCTACTTCTTCCATGTTCCAAACAGGCTGGTTCCTTTAGTTTGAATGTGTGTTTGGTGGCGTGATCATTATTATTTAGAGTCATTGCGTGCCTATTGATTTGAACACGATCCGTGTATCCATCATTTCCTGGTCTTCTCTAAAGAAGAGGGACCAATGGAAACGTTGTCATGTTGCCGTTGTTCAGCATGGAAACATTCATTAGCTAACAATGACATTATTGTTCTATTAATATAAAGGGAGGTCAGGTACTCTTTAAAACAGCTGCTAGTTATGGGTACTTTTTACTGAAGTACATTTCAAAGCCCATACTTCTTTACTTTTACTTGAGTAAAGAAGTTTAGTCAGTACTTCTACTTTCACCAGAGTATTTTTAAACACGAGTATCTGTACTTCTACTTGAGGAAAGGATGTGTGTACTTTTACCATCTCTGCCTCTACAGAGCCGACGGCCTCTCACACACCTCCTCAAAGTCCCTCCCTTTCCTGGGCCTGACCAACACAAAGACCCCCGGCTGTTTGGTGGGCTGGGGTCCGGGGCCTGTCTTCACTCTCCTGGATCAGAATCTTCACCCAGTGGATGTTGCAAACGATGCTCTGGACATAAGTGTGTGTGAGGCTGCACATCACTCCTCAGAGCTGGTGACGGCCGGCCAGGGGAATGTGTGTGTGTGGTCAGTGATGCTCATGAGGTGTAAGGTGAAGATAACAGAGGAGCTGCAGAACAACACCTTCAGTCACATGGCTTTGGCCCCGCCGCGATCTGATTGGCCCCACAGAGCGTTTGTGGCGAGCGGGAGAGTCATGACGGTGGTCGACCTCGACGCTGGGAAAGTCCTGCAACACAAGAAGGATCTGAGCTCACGGTGTGTGTGTGTGTGTGTGTGTGTGTGTGTGTGTGTGTGTGTGTGTGTGTGTGTGTGTGTGTGTGTGTGTTTGTCTGACTGACTGACTTTGTAGGAATCAGAGTTCCTTTAATTGCACGCAACGGGGAAATTCACATTAATACAACAGCATAAGTGTAGTGCAGATAAAGAACAGAGAATAGACTTACATATAAAAAAATAACAAAGTAGGCACACATTATTAATAATAAAAACAC
Organism: Dissostichus eleginoides; assembly: GCA_031216635.1. NCBI lineage: Eukaryota > Metazoa > Chordata > Actinopteri > Perciformes > Nototheniidae > Dissostichus > Dissostichus eleginoides. Next base: position 22,295,444 of record CM062285.1, read on the forward strand.
AGTAAGTAAACCCCATGTCATGTTCCACAGAGACATCACAGCGATGGTGTTCTGCTCCCAGCTGGACGCTCTGATCACTGCGTCTGAGGAGCTCTCCATCAGAGTCTGGGGTCCGGACTGGGACCTTCGGATGGCTTTTGTTGGACATAATGGTAAAGTCTTAACTGTTTGACTCATTTGACTTGAAGTGGGTCATTATGGGGACTCGTAGTGACGAAGAAGCTGTTTGGTAGTAAATCAATATCTGATGGAATGGATCAGACATTATTTTTTACTTTAATTTATTTTCTTTATTTACTTATTTATTTTATAGGTTTTATTATTTTATTGTATTTATTAATTGTGTCTTATGCTTCCTTTATCATTACTTATTTTATCACACCTTCTACCTCCATGTGTCCCTTGAATTGTTATATTATATTGTTATTCTAAATCTGTGCTAGAAGGTCCATCTGACCTGAAGTTTGAATTTGTGATGTGTGCCTTGATGTTAAAGCACTTTGAGCTGCACTTGGTGCATGAGAAGAGCTATACAAATAGAGCTTTATTATTTCATTTAACATTTAAATTTGATCTTTAATTGTGTGAATCTGTGCTGTCCTGTTTTTCAATCTCACCCTGTTGCTGCTTAAACTCCTGAATTTCCCCACGGGGATTAATAAAGGTTAATCTTATCTTATCTTTAAAACAATGCAAAGCCAAAGGACAGAGGAGCTTCTTTACAATACACATGTTTATTTATTTCTTCCCAGGTGTGGTGAGCTCTCTGTTCTTCTGCCCGGCGATCAGCATGCTGCTCTCAGCCTCTCAGGATTGTACGATCCAGTGCTGGAGCCTCACGGACGGAGATGTGGTGGAGTGCGTCCACGTGGAGCAGGAAACCCCTCCGCTGTGTATACGAGGAAATAAAAAGGGAGATGCTTTCTTCTCGTTCTCTCGGCAGGGAGTGGACGTTTGGACCGTCAGATCCCTGTACACCCTGCACTGTAAACTCAAAGGAGCTCCTCTGAGACAGATCCTAACATCGCCCTTTCCTGCTCCTTACCCCAAACGAGTGCTGTGTCTGAGCGGAGACAGTGACATCACGCTGGTGGCTGCAGAAACAGGGGCAGTGTTGACTTCTTTCAGAGCTCAGCAGAGGGTCCTGTGTGCTGATTACTGCCTGCAGAGAGAGATCCTGCTGGCTCTGACTCACACAGGTACAGTGCTGCAGGCCAACACGCTCACTAACCCCGTCACTGTGATGCAGGAGTGGCAGGGCAGAGGTCAGGGGGTGTGGAGACGTAAAGATCATGTGACCGAGGAAGATGCTCAGACTCTGCCCCCCCCGGGTCCGGCACAATGCCTGGTTCTCTACAGCTGTGTGTCTGAAACCCAAGAAGCTGTGGAGGAGTGGAGGAGTCTGCAGCAGAGGAGAGGAAGCTCCCACAGGAAGACAGCAGATCTAGATGATGACGAGAACAAGTGAGCATCTTATCTGACTTTAAAGAGTCCTCTCCTGCTGATGTTCAGGTGTATATCAGTATGTAGTGTCTCTACTTTAAAGAGTCCTCTCCTGCTGATGTTCAGGTGTATATCAGTATGTAGTGTCTCTACTTTAAAGAGTCCTCTCCTGCTGATGTTCAGGTGTATATCAGTATGTAGTGTCTCTACTTTAAAGAGTCCTCTCCTGCTGATGTTCAGGTGTATATCAGTATGTAGTGTCTCTACTTTAAAGAGTCCTCTCCTGCTGATGTTCAGGTGTATATCAGTATGTAGTGTCTCGACTTTAAAGAGTCCTCTCCTGCTGATGTTCAGGTATATATCAGTATGTAGTGTCTCTACTTTAAAGAGTCCTCTCCTTCTGATGTTCAGGTGTATATCAGTATGTAGTGTCTCTACTTTAAAGAGTCCTCTCCTGCTGATGTTCAGGTGTATATCAGTATGTAGTGTCTCTACTTTAAAGAGTCCTCTCCTGCTGATGTTCAGGTGTATATCAGTATGTAGTGTCTCTACTTTAAAGAGTCCTCTCCTGCTGATGTTCAGGTGTATATCAGTATGTAAACTACAGAGAAGGGAAACGCAGACTAGGGCCTCTTTAAATATATTTCATGGTGATATATATCCGTGCAAAAGCCTCCTAATGTCCGCTGATTTGACTTCTTTGAGGTTCCTGGTCGTCCTGGGTCAGAGTGGAGGCTGTGTGAGTGTCCTGAGACTCGATAACGGGAAGGTTTTACAAAGGACGGCGGCACACAACGGACAGAGAGTCACTTCAATGCAGGCGCACCCTGAGAGCGGATACCTCCTCACTGCAGGTAATCTACAAGAACAACTGTATTGACTTTGTGTGCTTGTGAGCAGCTTAAATATAACATGATAAGTGCTCACACATGAGGTTGCTACTGTTGCTGTTTTTGTCGTTGTTTGTTGTTATTATTTTGTGGGGTTTATTATGTTTTGTTGTGTTGTCTCACCTGAAAATAAAATATAAAATCGTGAAGTAAAAGTGTTTTTTAAATGAAGCTACAGTTTAAGCATCCAAATAAATGTGACCAGCGTTTCTGGACACACAGAAAGGCAGACAGAGACTCTTATTTCATTTGAATGTTTAGAAAATTCAATAAAAATGTGAACAACAAAATAAATGTGACCCTTTCAGAATGATATGCTGCTCAGTGATGTCTCCCCTCTCTCTCTCCCCTCTCTCTCTCTCTCTCTCAGGTGAGGACCGGACGGTGGTGGTCTGGAAGGTGAGCCCTTACCTGCAGGAGAGTCTGGTCCAGCAGGTGAGTGTCCTCTGTGACCAGCCTCAGGTCCACCTGGCAGCTCTGGGTCTCCAGCTGGCTCTCACCTGTCAGGATCCAGAGTCTGGTTCCTACTCCCTGAGGACCGTTAACCTGTTGGACCAGAACCAGGGGTTTCACCAACAGAGGGAGGGACACGCAGACACACTCACAGGTCTGTAGAACTCTTTGTTTGTCACTGAAAGATGCTGTTGGTGTATATTTGTGTGTGTGTGTGACTGAGTGTTTCTGTCCTGCAGGGTTGTGTGTGTGTCCGGATCTGGAGGTGTTTGTCTCCAGCTGTGCAGACGGGACAGTGTGTGTGTGGAATGAAGAGAATCAGCTGATCAGGTAGGAGCCAATACTGAGTGGTGCAGGAATGAGTCCTAATGAGTCAGACTATACAACCAGCACAGTCCCTAGTAGACCCCCCCCACACACATACAACAACACACACTATAACACCCCTTGCTGTTAAATACCAACCAACTATGTGCAATATGTATATATGCCGTTAATAACTGTGCAATATATACCTGGCTGCTAAATCTTAAGAACTGTTACAGGATGTGTATTGGAAATTGTGTAACTTTTTATTTGTTATCATATTTGTTATGATATCCTAACGTGTGTGTGTGTGTGTGTGTGTGTGTGTGTGTGTGTGTGTGTGTGTGTGTGTGTGTGTGTGTGTGTGTGTGTGTGTGTGTGTGTGTGTGTGTGTGTGTGTGTGTGTGTGTAGGACCCTGCAGCTGAACGCAGTGCCAGAGACTGTGTGTTACTCTGGATTCAGAGGGGAAGTGTTCCTCGGCATCAGAGGGGATCTGTACAGGATGGACTGCACTCACTTCCTGCCACATGAATATCAACAGATGGTAACCAATCATTTAATTTAAATCTTTATTGTCCCATTATACATGGCAATAACATAACATGCTGGTTCCACAACATAACAATCATGTAACAAAAGGCCGGCAAGGCAATACAATAAAAGGCTAGGGATATGTCTTCATGTTATTATATTCTTGATGATACACGTAACTATTAGCTATTGTTCCTGTCAAATGTCTTTGTTTTGAGTCTTGAATAGAGTCCATTCTTCCCACTTTCTGAGTTGTGTCTCTTGTAATCTAAAATATCAAAAATATTTCTTCCACAATTGTTACCCATTAGTTTTTCCTTGGTGGTGCTTCCTTACCCCAATTCCTACTGATAGCTTTCTTGCTGGATATTAGCAGAATTTTGACCAAATATCTGTCACTTGCAATCATCTCCTCAGTGAATTTAAATACATAGAGTACCAAACAACTCTTAGAAACCTCACACCCAATTGGGGAGGTCATTTCTAAACCAAAACTGCAAAATAAAAACCCATTTAACGTTGTTTTATTCCCACAGCTCCTTTACACTTACTGTGCCGAACCAGTTCCTGACACGCCTGTGCTCAAGATGCAAAAAAAGTAAGATTTATTCACACTAGATATTAGAAATAGCAAAAAACCAGACCCTTCATTTTATGGAATTATTGTATTCTAACTGTATTTGTGTCATTGTGTGTTTTGACCCATTCATTGGTATTTTCACATGTATCTTGTCATTTGAATATATTCTCATTCATGTTTGTTGATTTGTGAAAGCCTCTGAGACAAATGTGTTTTGTCTTATTGGGCTATATAAATACATTTGAATTGAATTGAATTGAATAGTAACTCTGATGTGAACAGGGATAAAAGCACGGATAAAGACGAGGAAGAGGAATGGCCAATAATCACTGGGAACTTATTACTAACAGAAGACATGTGGAAACAGCAGGTGTGTGTGTGTGTGTGTGTGTGTGTGTGTGTGTGTGTGTGTGTGTGTTTGTGTGTGTGTGTGTGTGTCTTCTCCCCTGTCCTTGTATCCTCTGCTTCGTCCTTGTTTCCTCTGCTCTCCCCTTGTTTCCTCTCCTTGTTTCCTCTATCTTCTGTCCTTATTTCCTCTCCTCTGAGTCATTAGCTGACGCAGAACTGTGCTTTATTAACTTTTATACACGTGTGTGCGTGCCTGCGTGCGTGCGTGCCTGCCTGCCTGCCTGCGTGCGTGCCTGCCTGCCTGCCTGCGTGCGTGCGTGCGTGCGTGCGTGCGTGCGTGCCTGCGTGCGTGCGTGCCTGCCTGCCTGCCTGCGTGCGTGCGTGCGTGCGTGCGTGCCTGCCTGCCTGCCTGCCTGCCTGCCTGCCTGCCTGCCTGCGTGCGTGCGTGCGTGCGTGCGTGCCTGCCTGCCTGCCTGCCTGCGTGCCTGCCTGCCTGCCTGCCTGCCTGCCTGCCTGCGTGCGTGCGTGCGTGCGTGCGTGCGTGCGTGCGTGCGTGCGTGCCTGCCTGCCTGCGTGCCTGCCTGCCTGCCTGCCTGCCTGCGTGCGTGCGTGCGTGCGTGCGTGTCACCTTTTTGTCATTGCACTCTGAAGACTGTGTTAAAATGTAATTTCCTTAATTGAGACGATCTCTTCTTCGGTTTCCTGCACTCAACATCCACAAATATTAAAACAGAGTACTTATTTGGGATGTTGAGTGTAGCTGCCAGGAAAGAATCACAAAGAAATCAAACCAAAGAGCCCCTCTACAGAGGATTGGTACGATATCATTCATGAAATCTTTGTAATGGAGAGAATAACCTTCTCTATGAGGCTCCAGGAACTTACATTTAAGAGATTTGGAAAGCGTATATAACCCCGAAACGCCCTTCTGTTTGTTCTTGTGTGTTGTTGTTTTGTTAAGAAAAAGACGGACCACTCTGTAAAACTATTTAACTACATATGTATACGTGCACTGACGTTGAAATGTGATCCAAAATGTGTTCCCATGTGTTCCAGGAGTGTGTGAGCTCGGTGATTGTGAGCATGGATCTATCAGCGCTCCTCAGAGGATCTGTGAAATGCAGGAAGCCGAAACCTCTCACGACGAAGGAAACCAGTCGAGAGGCGTTTGAAAACTACATGAGGATACTCTACGGGCTGCCTCTTAATATCAAGGTTTCTTCCTCTCCCTACTATCTGCTAAATATAGATAGCTTCCTTCCATCATTGAGAAAGACACTAACGGCAAATTAAAGCAACTCTCCTCCCTGCCTTTGATTTGACATCAGCTCACTTCTTGAGTCACTATTATTCAAATATCCTCATTAGAATATCTTGGGCCCCTGATTTGAATCCAAAAGCCTAGACTTTACCTCAATTAAAATAACATCTATGACAGCTGTGTGACCCTTATTAGGTCATCTGTTAGAGCATGTATGTGTCGCTGCCTGATCCGCACAAATACAGCTTTAAGTTTCATGCACTCTCTGCCTATTCAAGGGAGTAAATAATACTATAATGTTGTGTTTTCAGGTTGATTTGGAAGATAAGTTGGACCCAGTTGAACCTGAGATAGCCTCATTTGATCCTGATCCGTATCAAAAGGAGCCCGTTACCCTCCCTGTCTTAAAGAAGGTCGTCCACCGAGAAGCCATAGTAGAGATAGTCGTGAAAAAGAAGGTAAGAACTGTTAAAAACAACCCGGAACATTTGTTGTTAAAAAGGCGTTATTCTGCTTCTTGGGGGTTTTTCCTCTCCTGTAGTGTGTTGTGTAGGTTTGTTTTGGCTCTGGTTTCAGACAGAGGGGGAAAAGAGGTGCTGCAACACAGGCAGTATGAGGAAAATAAAGAGCTTTTTGAACATTAAATCATAGAGACACGTCACAGGTCATACTAATATGAACCTGAAAATAAGCTAATATGTCCTCTTTGAATTGAAACAGAAGAAAAGTTTGAATCTGTTTTTCACAGAAGAAGAAACGAAAAGAAAAGGATCCTGAAACAACCCCTCCACCAAAACCCCTGAAACAATTCAAACCTGTTCCCAGAGTGAAGAAACCCATCAAAGTGAAGAAGTATAAAGAGGTAAGAACGTTTCTTTATTCAACAGAGAAGAAACGACAGCATCTGTGTAACGTCATATATACCTGAACTCTGAAAGAACATCCATAACATTCGACTCTTCTTGCACTATTTTTATTCTATTTTATTTGTATATACTTGCACTATTTTATTGTGTTGCTCTGCTGGAGGAGCCTCATATGTTCATCGTCATATCTGCGCTGCTGGAGGAGCCTCATATGTTCATCGTCATATCTGCTCTGCTGGAGGAGCCTCATATGTTCATCGTCATATCTGCTCTGCTGGAGGAGCCTCATATGTTCATCGTCATATCTGCTCTGCTGGAGGAGCCTCATATGTTCATCGTCATATCTGCTCTGCTGGAGGAGCCTCATATGTTCATCGTCATATCTGCACTGTATGTACATATGACAATAAAAAACTTGATCCTTGAATCATTTCTCCCTGTAGCCTCCAGAGATCATTCCTCCAAAAGAGGAACCTGAACCTCTTCTTCCTCCTCCTCCTCCTCTTCCTGTTCCTCTTCCTCCTCGTCTTCCTCCTCCTCCAAGGCCTTCATCACAACCCCCACCGAGGGAACCCACCCCCGAGATGCCGACGTTCCTCAAACAGTTTTCAGAAGCAGCCTGGTTTAAAGAGCTGTATCCGGATAAAAGGGTAACTTACCTAGATAAGATAAGATGGAACTTTATTTATCCCCGTGGGGAAATTCAGGCGTTTACAGCAGCAACAGGGTCAGAATGAAAAAACAGGATTCACACAAGGTTAAAATAAAATAGAATACAACTCAAAATAATAATACAAGTGATAAAGTGACTATTGAAACAAGATATCACAGTAAAAAGTGGAGCATTTGTCTGAACATGTTCAATATATTTACATAAGTGTGCAGGTTAAAGTCTACTGTGTGTGTGTGTGTGTGTGTGTGTGTGTGTGTGTGTGTGTGTGTGTGTGTGTGTGTGTGTGTGTGTGTGTGTGTGTGTGTGTGTGTGTGTGTGTGTGTGTGTGTGTGTGTGTGTGTGTGTGTGTGTGTGTGTGTGTGTGTGTGCAGGGTGTCCCCAGTGATCTGTCTCCAGAGCAGTTCTCCCTGCAGCTCCTGGATCATGTGACCTCGTGCAGCTCCGCCTCCAGGCTGAAGATCCTCTCCGCTCTGCAGGCGCTTCGCAGCCAGAACCTGCTGCTGAACTCAGATCAGATTTACCAGGGACTCCTCCACCTGCTGCACACCTCCATTAAACCTCCCCTGGTACTGTACATCCTGAGTGATAATAATAATAAGTTTATTTAGTATAGCACCTTTCACAGGAATACAATTCACCAAGTGCTTCACAAGAAACAACAAAAGGTCTTTGAGCAGGTTTTCTCTCAGTGATCCTGCTGTTATGTTAAAGGTTTTTCATGTATTGTGTCCTGATATCTGTCTATGTTGATGTGACACATGGAGCTGCTGTGATGCAAGGAGCATTTCAGACTTGATCTGACCATTAAAGTATTATCGTATCGTATAAAAGTTCAAATGAAGACCACAGAAACATGAATACAATAACAACACGAGGCAGAAATTAAGATTAACATAAAAACAAAACACAGACCACGTGGAGTCCCGAAAGGAACAAACATAAGAACAGAACGCATCACACACATCTCAAGTATACATGTGTACTTGAGAGGTTGTTATTTAAGAAGTGCATGTGTGTGAGTGTGTGTCCTGTGTGTGTTTCAGTCAGCTGTGCAGCGATCAGCTGTGGTTGAGACGTTGAATCTGCTGCTGCGTCTCAGATCTGCCAGTTATGAGTTTGTGAGGGAGCTTCTCACTCTGCTGGCTTTCCAAAAACTGGGTCTCAGGTGAGGGGGATTATGGGATGCTGCAATGATCTGTTTGGTGTTTCAGCCAATCAGAGACATGTTCTGTATATATCTGAGACCTGTCATATATTGATGAAAAACCGTATTATAGGGGACCTTTAACTCTGTTACACCTGCATACAAATAATATTAAATAAATTGATAAAAAGGTTTAAATTGTGTTTTTCCAAACAGAGAAGCAGTGCTGAGCATTCTGACTTCACTATCTGTGAATGAGCCTGAGATGTGGCTATCACCTGAGATGGAGGGATGGAAATCGGACCCGTCTAACACCTGGAGCGGTTTCCATGACAGAGCAGAGTCCTGGCTGCAGGAGTGGATCTCCAAATACAAAGTAACACCAGCATGTTGTATTGAAATCAGTACTTGTGGGCAGAGAGGGCAAAAGTACACACATCCTTTACTCAAGTAGAAGTACATTACAACATCTTTCCCTCTCTTCTCCACCCCTCCAGGAACATGCCAGGACTTCAGGGAGGTTTAACCCATCGACCGTCAGCCTGGTGGATGTTCTGAATTATTTCTGCTCCGTGCAGAGAGAGGAGTTCAGGAAGAACCGATGTGTGGCGCCAGCTGGGCACGAAAACACCGTTCTGATGCCTCTGAATGACTGGTTTGTGTCTCAGCAACTTCAAATCAGCTGCTGCTGTCTAGAGAAAATGATGAGTTAGGCAAATATGCAAAGAAACAATGTGAACAATGTTTTTATAAACATTTTATACAATAAAACACATGTATTGAGTTCCAAACATACAGAAGAACACGACTCAAGGTAAAATTACACTGAGGTACAGGTGCAAAAACAAACACAAATTCAAATTAAAAACACGCCACCCTTCATACAAAGACACATCTTACATACATTTCAAAATTGACTGACATTTCCAGTCCCTTTGGTTCAATTCACGGCAGTTTCATAGTCTGAACTCAAAATAATCATATTATGAGGTTTACACGAGTCAGTATTCAATTACCCTCATCATCTGCTAGCTCCATACCTTCCACAAACAAATCCTGTCAAAAAAGTCTTGCTTCCCTTTTAGTATATATGTTATTGATATAAAGTGTTTTAAGATCTTTTCTTTTAATGCTTGCAAGCATGACGACTCCTTCTGAGTATGTATACATGAAAAGTGGATTTTGCATAATAGGTGACCTTTAACAATCTGTTTGTTTGTGCAGTGGCTCTCATCCAATCCAGCGTCTAGGAGAGACTCACAGCATGGCCAGGACCTGGAAGACACCAGGTGACACTTCAATAAACCATCAAACTTTATTTAAAAGGTCACAAAAAGTGCTTCACAAACCATCAAATAAAATAAAACACATGACCTCCGACCCCCCTTTTTAGGTCATAAATACCACGTACACATAACTTGAAAATAACCCCACTTTAAACCAACAGAAGTCAATAAACACAGGACTTAAAATAATAAGATAGAACAAATTGAGATAAGTATAACACATATATAATAAGAAAACAATTATAGACACCTCACCTTGGGTCTTTGTTTTCACTTTAGATACGATTGAATGAATGAATACATGATTAAATTGTAATTAAAAGGCCAATACAAGAAGACCTAAGGCTTCATAGGTTAAAAGAAAATATCATAGTTACAATCAAGCTTTAAAAAAACAATAAAAGTATTTAAAGCTGATCCACTGTACATGAACAAAGACTGGTTTCTAATCTGTGATGTTTCCTCGTCTCTCAGGTTTTATTCTTCCTGCCCTGAGACACCGTCCCTTCCTCAGTCGCTTCCCCAGGTTCATCTCCTTCCCGTTACCTCGGGTCACTTTGCTCCCCTTCCTCCTGTCTTCAGAGGAAACCTGGCTGCAGGCGACATATCGACGATACTTCATCCTGCAGGAGTCGTACGTAGAGTACTACAGATGATACCCCCTTATTTTAAACAATTAAACAGAGATGGCTAAAGTACACACATCCTTTACTCAAGTAGAAGTAGTTGTGTTTAAAGATACTCTGGTGAAAGTAGAAGTACTGACTAAACTTCTTTACTCAAGTAAAAGTAAAGAGGCTTTGAAATGTACTTCAGTAAAAAGTACCCATAACTAGCAGCTGTTTTAAAGAGTACCTGACCTCCCTTTATATTAATAGAACAATAATGTCATTGTTAGCTAATGAATGTTTCCATGCTGAACAACGGCAACATGACAACGTTTTCATTGGTCCCTCTTCTTTAGAGAAGACCAGGAAATGATGGATACACGGATCGTGTTCAAATCAATAGGCACGCAATGACTCTAAATAATAATGATCACGCCACCAAACACACATTCAGACTAAAGGAACCAGCCTGTTTGGAACATGGAAGAAGTAGAAAGTTCAGGTATTTGGGTTCAACATGTAAGAAGTAGAAAGTACAGGTATTTGTGTTCAAAATGTAAGAAGTAGAAAGTACAGGTATTTGGGTTCAACATGGAAGAAGTAGAAAGTACAGGTATTTGAGTTCAACATGTAAGAAGTAGAAAGTACAGGTATTTGGGTTCAACATGTAAGAAGTAGAAAGTTCAGGTATTTGGTTCAAAATGTAAGAAGTCAAAGTAAAAAGTCGTCAGAAAAATAAGTAGTGGAGTAAAGTACTGATACCAGAAACATGTACTTAAGTTCAGGAACTAAGTATTTGTACTCCAATACTTCCCACCTCTGGTATTAAAAGACTCAACAATCAGATTAAAGACTGATTTATTCTGGGACAGTTGATGACGTTCAAGATATTACAAAAATGGAAAACACAACGAGAATCACTCGGATAATAATCCTAAAGGTTTTGCAGTTCATTCATTCCCTATACAAGGAGGTAAACATGTGCTAATATGTAGTAAACACACATTTAAAAGGGTGTTGATGTGTGTTTAAAGCTGATGAGATAATGCCTTTATATAAAAAGAGTTGTCAGAAAACGTGTCATTTCCACAAGAGGGTTAACAATCCATGTCCCATCCTGATAGAGCACAGGTAATTCTGTCAGAAGAGCAACATGTCCAACAATTTCATATATACAACAAGAAGAGTTATTAAAGTAGTAAAGCAACATGTTATTGAAGCATAATCCCCTCCATGTGTCCTACTCAATGGTGGAAGAAGTTGA
>CM062285.1:22312097-22372097 GCA_031216635.1 Dissostichus eleginoides
CCAGCACCTGCAGCGCACACCTGGGGAAGAGAGGAGGCTTTCATTACACTCACATCCTGGTCCTGAAAACTTTAGCTTCTTCAGAGGTGGAGAAGTACTCAGATCTTGCACTTGAGTAAAAGTAGAAGTACTCAGATCTTGTACTTGAGTAAAAGTAGACTCGAGTATTTCAATATTGTGCTACTTCAACCTGAAAGCATTACAGAAGTAAGATAGATAGATAGATAGATAGATAGATAGATAGATAGATAGATAGATAGATAGATAGATAGATAGATAGATAGATAGATAGATAGAGAGAGAGAGAGAGAGAGAGAGAGAGAGAGAGAGAGAGAGAGATAGATAGATAGATAGATAGATAGATAGATACTTTATTGATCCCAATTTGCGACATGTTTTGCGTTGCAGCAGCATACAGAACAAGGCAGAAAAGTAAACGTTATTTAATATAGTAATTCTTCCAGCACTGCTCTTCCTACCTGGGGTCCAGCAGCCCCCTCACCACCGCCAGCAGCAGAGCCTGAATACAGAGTCTGTTTGGGGCTGGTTTCCTCCGGACCCTCAGGGTTCGTTCAGGCCACCTCTGGACCAGCTCTCCCACAGCCAGAGGTCTGCAGCCGGACAGAGAGGCCTCCAGCAGGGGTCTGAACAGCTCCATGGGGACGAAGCTCAGCCAGCATGGAGACGAGCTGTGGTCCCGAACCACCTCCGAGGCGCAAAGACTCAGCAGGGAGAGAACCATGAGACAGGCGAGATGTTTTATATATAAAGAAGAGTTTAGCAGGAGAGTAGTGTTGCTTTCACACCTCTGAGAGACTGGAAACAGAGTTGGAGGAGGAGCTCTATTTGTTCCTGCTCGGTGAATCCCGAAATAAAGCGACTGTAGATTCAGGAAATACCCGCACACGGGCCCACTGAGCATGCGCAGTAGAGTAGTTCCTTAAGCCCTGCCTCCGATTTCCGGCTCTCGGCTCAGTCAAATGTTATTATAATAAGTAAATAATAATAATAATAATATTATCTTATTATACATCCATGAGTCAAATGAATGGGGAGGGATTTTTGTATTTCAACTTTATTGAACAACACGTCAGGAAAAAAGGCTTTATTTTCGATGTATTTGTATATTTTTGGAAGTCTCTTTCACAATGCTAATGTTACTTTATTAGTTGCCCCTCTTGTTTGTCTGTTTGTTTGTTTGTTCACTATGCAAAGCGGCCTTGGGTCCTTTGAAAGGCGCTATACAAATGTAATCTATTATTAATAATATAAGCCACGGAAGTTGTAGTACCACCGTTTGGCCACTACGCCCATTCATAAAAAATCAGCTTCAACAGCCGGAGCACTTCCTGGCTAACGAACTAGCTAATATTAACTTTATGACAGAAATGTGACTCTTGTCTTGTAAACCGTCCCAGAAAAGACTTTATACCTCCATGTGATATCCGCTCTGAGTATCAACAGCAGTAACCTCTCATGGGAACATCCCGCTGCTGAAATATTAAACATCTCGTTAGCTTACGAAACGGATTGTTTACATTTTTACTGACGCAGTGACGTAGCACGTACAGACGTGACGTCATCACCATAGCATTTGTTATTGAGTAATTTACAATTAACAACATTATATGCTAAAGTACACATTATTTGAGAGCTTTAGTTCAAAGTGACAGAGAGACATGAAATCATCAGGCATATTAATAGAGATCTAACATATCTAATGCTATCACACTCACTTACTACCCTGAGAGGAGATCTGGCCTACTGTTGTTTTAATACTTATATGCTGATAACAACTTCTCTGTGCTTTCTCACAATGTTAAAGCAAGATATAATATTGTTTCTTGTAATTAATTAAGGAATCTGAATATGGAGAATCCCTGCTTTTGTTTTGAAGTCAAAGTATCTCCACGCTGACAGACTTTAAGGTGAAGGGTTGAGGCTAAACTTGTCAACACGTCTAATATCTGAACCCCATGGTCTCAGTAGCATCTATATAAGGGAGGGTACTAGGAAATGCTTTTGACTGATGTTACACTGATATATAAGCTGCTGCGTATTAATATTAACCTCTAAGTATAGTGAATATCAACTGAACAGTCATAGTTGATGGGGATACACTCATAAACAATGATTTAATTACAAAATCAAGAAGAAAAAGGCATGAAAATAAGTTATAAGTGCACAAATCCACTCTATGTTTTAATTTCTATAGTGAGAAATATCTACAGGTTAAGCCCCACTTCACTGCATGGAAGAACAAACTTAAAATCTTTGCAAAATCCCTTAATAATACACGTTTCTCATGATTTGACTTATTTCTGTTACTTGAATAGACCCATACTCCACTTTGAATGATTGTTTTGTAATGTTTATGTCTTGAAAGATGTCCACTGTTTATTTTATCCTCACTGTATTTGTACCATTCAATGCTATTCCCGAAAATAAGTGGTTTATATATACTTACCCTGACCCACCACTGGACAAAGGTGTTTTATATTTGCACTTTAGGTGAGTCCTAATTTAGTGTCCTGCAATAATTAGATGAACCACTAGATGGCGCCAGAGGATCATTAAAGCTGGCTTCTCTGCCTAGCAACACAAAGCACACTATACCATAAAGAACATTTCCAGTTATCATCGTGTTATTTAAATATATATAAAATGACCTTAGAAGTGTTTAGTTTGGGTCTGATTGTGACGATGAATTCTACGTCAGTAATTTCATTTATTTCACGCCTGGAAGTCTAATTCTTCGCTGCTCACTCAAGCTTAACATTTCCCTCTCGGCTATAACTGATGTTTTGTTTGTGAACGCAATGACTTGTTCTTTATTAGAGACTAAAGGACTTCTTTGATAAAGGACACACGCAGGTAAACAGCTGCTATTAATACAAACAACACAAATAAACATGCTTTTAGTTGATTTATGACGGCTATGCTTTCAGGTGACCTGCAGAGATCTCATTAACAAACTGTTAAAGTTTTGCCACGGTAGGAACAAGGTGACGATGAAGACAAATTAACACCTGGTTTCTCTTTCTCTCCTAAAGCTACATTCAAAATGGGAGTCACATAGCATCATTTCTTCCTCTGCTGCTGAATGGAAATGTTTCTGGGAACATGCAGTGTACCTGATTGGAAATAGAGACTTCCTGCAGGGCGAAACCTGAGTAGTTTGAGCCGTGCTTTAATCAGAGGTGGGAAGTATTGGAGTACAAATACTTTGTTCCTGTACAATAAAAACGTTGTCATGTTGCCGTTGTTCAGCATGGAAACATTCATTAGCTAACAATGACATTATTGTTCTATTAATATAAAGGGAGGTCAGGTACTCTTTAAAACAACTGCTAGTTATGGGTACTTTTTACTGAAGGACATTTCAAAGCCTCTTTACTTTGACTTGAGTAAAGAAGTTTAGTCAGTACTTCTACTTTCACCAGAGTATCTTTAAACACGAGTATCTGTACTTCTACTTGAGTAAAGGTGTACTCTTGCCCTCTCTGGTAGAATGTGTACATGCTGTCTTTCTACAGAGAGAAACCCCTCTGAGACGATGGGGTTTGTGTACCCTCCCTCTCTGCATCACTCAGATGAAACATCAACAGAAGGGCAAACAGCAATCAGTGATCTTACAGAGTTTCATCACATCTCTGTTTTAATGTGTACAGAACAGTGTGTGTGAAATAGATTAAATGAAGTGCTTGACAAATGGCTGCATCGCTCACTAGCCTCCGGGACGTCAGTGATGAATTCGTCTTGCACTTAAAGCGACCTTTGTTTCTCTCACGAAGGACAATTGAACCACGAGGGTTTCTTAAGAATTCATAAGCTGTGAGGCAGAAGAGGAAAGAAAAACAAATAGGGCTGAGCTGGTGGGACGAAATGTTGAAAAATGTTAGTTTTTATCCAACAAGGACCATGCATAGAATACATTTACCTCAAAAAGAGAAGAAATATGTGCCGGATTTGACTGTTATTTCCCTTTTGTGGGGTATTTACAGACGTAGAATTAAAATCTGTTCAGCTTGTGTTAACCATAGAATCATATGAGGCTTACAACCAAACACATTGACTTTCAGACAGGAAGTGGTGGAATGCTAAGTCTTTTCCGGGGTTTCAGGACTCATTCTTGCCCCTCTCTATTGCCAGACACTTCTATAGACAGCAGGGTTCGTACGGCGGCTGGAAATCCTTGAAAAGGCTTGAAATTTAAATAAAAACATCAATATTGATTCTGACTTTTCTACATCCAACTCATCCAATAAACCGTCACGGTAGCCTTACCTTACGTATCCCTCTTAAAATAGAAAAAAACACGTTACTTTACCAGCAGAGAGAAGATGGATTATTACATTATTAATGTGACTAACAAAGAGCACTTTGTTATTCAGTATTATTCTGTTGATGGATGTCATTACATTTGGTGAAAAGCTCATAATGACTTGTTTAAGACTCGTTTTTCAAAGTGTAGGACTTGGACTTGACTTGAACTTGAGTGCAAAGAACTTACTGAACAAAGTCCCTGTATGTGAACTGCTTCAGCTGAGGAGGCTGGATATGAAACAGAGGGAGGAGCTGCAGAGAGGGAGGGAAGTTGAAAGTGAAAGTATGAAGTCAGACTTGTCAGACTGCCAGACGCCATTTTACAGCTCGACAAGAGGAGGACAACAGGGTGAGTGTTAACACCAGGATCTGCTTTCTAACACATTTATTATTTACTCTGTTTTACTGGAAGTCAGAAAATAACTTCTTGGTTAAAAATCTGCGTCCTAGAGTCCATTGAGACTTCTGCAAGTGTTGGAAACTTTGATTATTTCCTATTTCCTCATTCATCTGAGTTACATAACATGTGACAGCCCAGCGCAGACAACATGGAGAGCGGCCTGTCTGCAGTCTGACTGATTTCATGTATTTGAACCAAGCTTATTATTAAGGTGTGTGTGTGTGTGTGTGTGTGTGTTTGTTGTGTGTGTGTGTGTGTCCACACAGGAAGTTTCTCCAACCTTCGAGAACAAATACAGGAAGAACTTGTTTAGCGTTTCCTTCAAAATAAAAGCACACATTCAATAAAGTTGCTGATTGGAGGATTTTATTATGTGTGCGTGTGTGTGTCTGTTTAATATGTGTGCGTGTGTGTGTCTGTTTAATATGGGTGTGTGTGTGTGTGTGTCTGTTTAATATGTGTGTGTGTGTCTGTTTAATATGTGTGCGTGTCTGTTTAATATGGGTGTGTGCGTGTGTGTGTCTGTTTAATATGTGTGCGTGTGTGTGTGTGTCTGTTTAATATGTGTGTGTGTCTGTTTAATATGGGTGTGTGTGTGTGTGTGTGTGTGTGTGTGTGAACCTCTAAAGTATGTAAACCATCCTGTTTGGCATCAGTTCATCTCTTCACATGTTTCTGTGAGATAAACAGCTCGTTTAGATTTCAACTTCCTGACAGATAAGATTCAGGGTTCCCACGAGCTGAACCGCTAGAACTCATTCCTGCCTCTGTCCATTAAGCTTCTCAACACTCACATGTTCTTTTAAATGTTGGCCATGAGGGTTGTGCAACAGGTCTCCACTGTCAGTATGTGGGTCTGTGTTTGTTCAAACGGTGCATGACTGATGATATGTGAATGTATTTGATGTTTATTATGTTTGTATATATGTATAGTATGCGGAACTGCAGGACAGTCCAGAACAAATGTCCTTACGGGGACAATAAAGTATATCGTATCGTATTTCAAATAACATGTAAACCAGGAAGTTCATAGATCCAGGAAATGTGTGTTTGGAGCTCGATCCGAACTGTTCACTCATTATTGTGTGTGTGTGTGTGTGTGTGTGTGTGTGTGTGTGTGTGTGGTTTATATCTCAGACTGGAGAAGATGAGTGATTTAAAAGATGAGGAAGAGGACAGATCTCCAGCCCCCAGCTGTCTGTCTCTGAAGAGTGACCGGTCTATGGGGGACCCTCCAGACTTCAGTAATGAACCCGGACCCTCAGACACAGAGTAAGAGTTTCTACTGTAACCTGACCTGAAGAGGATTCAGTTTTTATTGTATCTGATAATCTAACCTGTTTAATGAAACCCAGTAGAGTACATTAACAAAGTGTAATTGAAATCTTGCTTCTTGTCATCATCAGAGATAGTAAATAATCTACTAGTGAAATCGTCCTCACTCTCTACATGTTGGACTTGAATGAATTTTAAACAGAAACCCACAATCACAACTGAACAACTCTACAAATCTTTAATCAGGTGAACAGTCATAGATCAAAAGCTGCTCTTTAGATGAACTAATGATCTTTAAAACATGTTGTTTCCACAGACAGAGAGCAGGGTCTCCAGCCCCCAGCTGTCTGTCTCTGAAGAGTGACCGGTCTATGAGCTGGCTTCCTCCATACTTCAGTAATGAACCTGGACCCTCAGACACAGAGTAAGAGTTTCTACTGTAACCTGACCTGAAGAGGATTCAGTTTTTTGGTATCTGGCATAGCCGTGGGAACATGTTTCAAATGGGGGTGCTGTGGGGATGACACCAGGGCCGGTTCTGACCAATTTGCTGCCCTAGGCAAGATTTTAGCTGGCAATGAAAAACTTCTACAAAAGACCAATACACTACAAAAAGAGAAACGTATTGACATGGTGGACAGCTTATATAAAAAGGCTTCAAATGTAGTTAGTATTGTATGCACATGTTTTAATTGGGGGGTGGACGTCACATCCTCTAGGGGGGTCCGGGGTATGCCCCCCCGAGAAGATTTTTTAAAACATTTGAAAGTAAAATGCTTCAATCTGGTGCACTTTGAGCGCACAATGACTAGAGACCTGATCTAGGGGGTACAGCTCTAAACACCCATATGAAAAAGATCCGTTTGCATTTTAATAATCAAATAAGTATGTGAACATAACCAATAACCCACCATAGCCAATAACAAATCATGCAACTTATTTTATTTTTGTTGTTCATTCATATCTTATTTTACCAGTTACCATTTATTCATGCATATTTTTTAATCGCTCCAGTTTTAAACGATATGTTTGGTTTTCTGTCCTATAGTATACAGAGGAATGATTTCAAACCGGTTTTTATTTATCCCAATAATTATAGAGGAGTGCCTTGGAAATATTTGTTTACATAAATTGTGACCAAACCGTTTGAGACCCACTGAGATAACTGAGACTAAAGTGAACTATCTAACACTCAGAGAGTCCTTTACCTCACTGAGCCTCTGTCTGACAGGAGAGCTCTCCCTCCACATTATTGTAGAAACAGCTCCTTATATCCGTTAGCGCAGCAGAAGCTAACAACAATCCCCGCCGGTACCGGTGCGCCCTCTCTCTCTCTCTCTCTCACTTTGGCTGTGAGCTGCGGGCGCCTGATAAGCCAACATCCCCCACTTTCATCACTTCCAGCGCACATCGTACAGGGCAAATGGAACATGTAACCCGGGGGGAAAAGGGTGTTATCTTTAATTAATTATGAATGTTTTTACATCAAGGCTGAAAATTCGTTTTTTTGTATTATATTTCCATTTAATCTTGTGGACGTGCAGATTCCCTGTCCTCCATCAGGGGTGCTGCAGCACCCTCTGCACCCCTACTTCCCACGGCCATGGTATCTGATAATCTAACCTGTTTAATGAAACCCAGTAGAGTACATTAACAAAGTGTAATTGAACTCTTGCTTCTTGTCATCATCAGCAATAGTAAATAATCTACTAGTGAAATCGTCCTCACTCTCTACATGTTGGACTTGAATGAATTTTAAACAGAAACCCACAATCACGACTCAAGAACTCTACAAATCTTTAATCAGGTGAACAGTCATAGATCAAAAGCTGCTCTTTAGATGAACTAATGATGTTTAAAACATGTTGTTTCCACAGACAGAGAGCAGGGTCTCCAGCCCCCAGCTGTCTGTCTCTGAAGAGTGACCGGTCTATGTGGCTTCCTCCAATCTTCAGTAATGAACCCGGACCCTCAGACACAGAGTAAGAGTTTCTACTGTAACCTGACCTGAAGAGGATTCTGTTTTGATGTAATCTAATATATGAAACTGTTCTTTAGTGATATCATGTGAGCAGTTTGTAAAGGGAAAACGCAGCGAGTACAGCAAGCTAACATTATTGAGGATATTTCAATATGCAATTATATTATCATTGTATCTGTGTATAAAATGGTTTTAAATAGCAAAATGTTGATAAATTCTGATTTAAAAAAAAATATATGTCCAAAACATTATTTAACTACTTGGGCATGTCTATGATATGTCTTTTTAAGATGTTTATTAATAATAGTGATAACCTGGTGAGCTGGTTGTGTTTAGCATTAGCAGATAAAACAGAGTTTTGTGAGATCACATGTAGAGTCAATGCAAAGACCCAGATCCGTGCCTGGCAACACGAAGGAAGTGAAGATGTTAAATTCACATCACCTGCGTATTCGTGCATCGTGACACATTTCAACTTGAGTGTAAAGTTAGTGACGCTCTGTTCCAAAAACCTGTCAGTGTTGAGATTGTGCTCCTGTGGTCTCTGACGGTCTGAGGGGAATCAGAGAGGAGGACAGAGCTCTACAGCAGCTCATATTAAATCAGGGTTATTCATGTCCTGTATAAACCAGAGACTGTCTGTGGTGCTAACAATATAGTGACTGCTGTTATGACTTCATGAAGTCATACTCTGAGTGAGGATGGAGCAGCTAATGTTAGCCTAGCTTTAATCAAACGGATCTCATTCAGAAAAAACATTTTAAAATGTTTTATGCTCATTGTGTTGGAGACAGACCTGACAAAGCATTAACTCAGGCTTTTACAAATCAGTATCATTCTGTTGTTATTTAGGCATCCTTTCCATCTGTTTATTGCTATTAATTCACAGCAGATTCTACGCAAGTTGGGTTTATAGTGCACCAGGTTAATACAGCTGTGTGTGTAGATACAGGGAACATGTGCTCCTCTGGGTCATGAATCCAGACAGGATGCTCTCTGGTTTTATGATAATGTGAATTGTAAGCTATCTACCTGATCAAGGGTATATTATATAGACCTTTTTTTAAATATCAAACTAGAATTTTCCCCCTTGTTGTACCTTTGGTGAGAATCAGCTCCTCTAATGTAAAGTGCTATAAAGGATGTGTTCCTCTCCACAGAGGGAAGAGGAAGAGTGGTGTTCCTGTGGAGGAGCAGCTGTCCAGCTGTGCTCTGTGTCAGGGACGTCCTGAAGGATCCAGTCTCTACCAGCTGTGGACACTGGTTCTGCAGACAGTGCATCACCTCATACTGGGAGCAGAGACCTCCATCAGGAGACCCTCCTGTCCCCAGTGTGGGAAAGATCCAGAACCAGAGCTGGACTGCAGACAGCCAGTCAGACCAGCTCTGTACGAGGTAAGAGGCCGAACTCATGCAGCGTCTTATTCCTCTTCCTGGTTCTTGTTTTTTATTAGGTATTCTGTTGAAGAGCATAGACATTAAAATGTTTATAAAACATTTAAAAGTCTGTTTTATTATTTTATTGTTAGATTCTCAAAAGCATTTCCTGATTCTCTCATGTTTCCTTCTCTTTCAGCAGATAGTGGTCTGCAGGAGGTTTTAGATGAACATAGGCTCAGTCTGAGGAGGAGATGTGAACGTGTGACTGAAGGAACTGAAAAGTGAAACCCCCTCAACAGCATCTTCACTGAGCTCTACATCACACAAGGCCAGAGTGAAGAGGTTAATACCCAACATGAGGTGAGGCAGCTGGAGACAGCTTCCAAGAAGAGACCCTCCATGAAACTCCAATCAAGTGCCAGGACATCTTTAAAGCCTTACCTGACCAACAGACTCACATCAGAGCGGTCCTGACCAACGGAGTCGCTGGAGTTGGAAAAACCTTCTCAGTGCAGAAGTTCACTCTGGACTGGGCCGAGGGTTTGGAAAACCAAGATGTCAGTCTGGTGATCCCGCTTTCCTTCAGGGAGCTGAACCTGATCAAAGGTGAGCAGTACAGTCTTCTCAGGCTGCTCCATGTTTTCCATCCAACCTTACAGAAGGTCACAGCAGAGCAGCTGGCTGTCTGTAAAGTGCTGTTCATCTTTGACGGCCTGGATGAAAGCAGACTTTCTCTGGATTTCAGAAACAATGAGGTTGTGTCTGATGTCTCACAGCAGTCCTCAGTCAACGTGCTGCTGACAAACCTCATCAGGGGGAAGCTGCTTCCCTCGGCTCTCGTCTGGATAACTTCCAGACCTGCAGCGGCCAATCAGATCCCTCCTGAGTGTGTGGACAGGGTAACAGAAGTACGAGGCTTCACTGACGCCCAGAAGGAGGAGTACTTCAGGAGGAGATCGAGTGATGAAGACCTGTCCAGCAGAATCATCTCTCACATCAAGGGCTCCAGGAGCCTCCACATCATGTGTATGATCCCAGTCTTCTGCTGGATCACTGCTGCAGTTCTGGACCACATGTTGACTACAGACCAGAGAGGAGAGCTGCCCCAGACCCTCACTGACATGTACTCACACTTCCTGCTGGTCCAGACAAGAGGAAGAAGCAGAAGTATCAAGAGGGACATGAGACGAGTCCACAGCAGCTGACGGAGGCTGACAGGGAGGTTCTTCTGAAGCTGGGGAGGCTGGCGTTTGAACATCTGGAGAAAGGAAACATCATGTTCTACCAAAAAGACCTGCAGCGCTGTGGTCTTGATGTGACCGAGGCCTTGGTGCACTCAGGAGTTTGTACAGAGATCTTCAAAAGAGAGAGAGTGATCTTCAAGAAAACAGTCTACTGCTTTGTTCATCTGAGCATTCAGGAGTTTCTGGCTGCAGTCTACTTGTTGCACTGTTACACCAACAGAGACACAAAGGTACTGAAGGACTTCCTGAAGAAAGACTGGCCCTATAAGAACAGTAGCAGCAGTGATCAGGAGTACCCATCACTGGATGTCTTTCTAAAAGGAGCCATGGCGAAATCCCTCAGAAGTAGAAATGGCCACCTGGACCTGTTTGTCCGCTTTCTCCACGGCCTCTCTCTGGAGTCCAACCAGAGACTGTTAGGAGGCCTGCTGGGTCGCACAGACAACCGTCCAGAAATCATCCAGAGAGCCATCAGCAACCTGAAGGAGATGAGAACAAAATTCTCTCCTGACAGGAGCATCAACATCTTCCACTGTCTGACAGAGGTGAAGGACCACTCAGTACATCAGGAGATCACAGAGTTCCTGAAGTCAGGGAACAGATCAAAGGAACTCTCTGTGATCCACTGCTCTGCTCTGGCCTACATGCTGCAGATGTCAGAGGAGGTTCTGGATGAGTTTAACCTGAGTCAGTACAACACATCAGCTGAGGGGAAACAGAGACTGATTCCAGCTGTGAGGAACTGCAGGAAGGCCAAGTAAGTCCAGATGTGAATGACTTTATAAACTAATGTGGATCAGGAGTTTAATTATTCATATAAACACGATAACATTTCTGCTGTTTAAATACTGAGAGGCGACATGTCAAACACATGAAGGACTTTAGAGGTTTCTCAGCATGTGATCACACCACACAGCAGGACTTACAGTTATCAGTTATTATTACTTTCTAGTAGTTTCTTTATCATTAAACACATGTTTTTATCACAATGTGTTAGAGTTTAAAATAAGATCTATATAATCTCCCACCAATACCAGAGTTGTGTCTTAATACTCATATAGTGAGAACATCTGATGGTATTCAGTTTAAAATATTGAAACTTTATTGGTTTGTTAATTGTGTTTGTGTGCGCAGGACATTTCCAGATACTCAGAGAAGCCAAAACATCCATCATTCACATCTAAATATGAATTAACATTTAAATATATCTCTAATATTGTCAAGTGATTTATTTCATTTCTGTTTCTTTGGTAACAGTCAGTGACAGCAGGAGCACAGACCTGTGATCAGATCACACTGACAACACATTACACTCTATTATTATATATTATTATATATAAAATGGACTAACAGCAAATCTCAATCAGAACATATGTCAAATTTTTATTGTCAAATGCTTGAGGTTATTATGTTTCCTCTTTTTTTAAAACATGTTGTAATATATGTGTTATTATAGACTTACTCTCTGTGGACTCTCAAAGACTCACTGTGAAGTCGTGGCCTCAGCTCTGAAGTCTGACCCCTCCCATCTGAGAGATCTGGACCTGAGTTACAACAAAGAGATGAAGGATCCAGGAGTGGAGCTGCTGAGTTCTGGACTAAAGAGTCCAAACTGCAGACTGGAGGCTCTCAGGTCAGTTCACTGACTGAACTTCATCTGTTTGTATTTAGGATTTTCTGAATTTGAACAAATACATTTAAATAATTTGTTCCACTTTTGCTAATGACTGCATATTGATCAGAGTAACAGAGAGAAGGTGAATGTGTGAGGGAGAGAGTTTGAGCTTCCACAGACTCACTCTGTGCTCCATGAGTCAGTGGAGATGCTGTCAGTACTGATGAGCTGTGAGGGAGATGAAGGAGTTGATCAACATCTGATCAAAGTTAAAGTTCCAGATTATCAATGGATTGTTTCTGCGTCATCTCTGACATTAAAGGGGACCTATCATGCAGAGTGCACTTTCTGATGTCTTCTCTACATCACCATGTGTCCCCGGTGTGTCCCCGGTGTGTCCCCGGTGCGTCCCCGGTGTGTCCCCGGTGTGTCAGGAGACTCTCAAAGTGTCAGGAAATAAACCCCTCTCTCTTTTCCTCCGTACCCACATCTCTAAAAACGGGGGATCAACGGAGCTGATCCAGATTTGCTGCGTCATGACGACATTACTAAAATGTGGGCGGGCTTTACACCCACGGGCCAATCACAAACGTTGCTGTCAGAAACAATGAGACGTGTTCTGGAAGTAATATGGTCTGTGTTCACATTAGCATGCTAACACTCAGAGCTAACCTGTACTGGAGAGAGTATGTGTGAAGAAGCAGGAAATCAAAAGGAACTCACCTTGTGGTAAACCTGAGAGAGAGAAAGAGTTTGAGCTCCATACTGTTTCAGAGAGAATCCTTGATGTGGTTTGGAACATGATGGCGTTTAATCACGGCAGCATTTAGCTGAATCTGCCAGGTAATTCTGATCAGGCATTAGCTCCCCCTCCTCTTCTTTTAAGCTAAGGACCCCGAACCTGCTCTTCTCTAACAGCTGGAACAGAGGGATATGAGGGATTTCTAAAATGCATGATCTGTTTGGTATTTGGAGCAAAACACATCATAGACATGTTTTTATATATTGTTATATATCTGAGACCCATAATATATGCCTAAAGATAGCATGATAGGAGACCTTTGAAACCCTGTTTAACTCTGAACAGATTATTAAACCTGGAGTTATTTCAAACAGGAACATTGTTTTCTAAATTTACATCATGTTTTCTTTATTCAGACTGAGGGGCTGCAGTTTGTCAGAGATCAGCTGTTCTGCTCTGACCTCAGCTCTGAAGTCCAACATCCATCTGAGAGATCTGGACCTGAGTGAGAACGCTCTGAAGGATCCAGGATTGAAGCTGCTGAGAGATCTTCTGGAGAGTCCAGACTGCAGACTGCAGACTCTCAGGTCAGTTCACTGACTCTCTGTTACTGCTGGAGATCTCATGTTTCATTAGATATTCAACCTGATTCTTCTACATCATTAACTCACATCCATTCAGCTGTAAATGTTCTTTTATTCATATCTTCATTTGTAGCTACTAAAGTAAGAACTGCAGACTTAAATGTTGTCTGATTCTTGAAGGAACTGTAATTGATGTTAGTTGTAAAAAGCAGAGGTGGGAGTAAGTTCTACATGTGCAAGTCATGAGCAAGTCTCAAGTCTTGACCTACAAGTATCAAGCAAGTCCCAAGTCACTGTGGTGAGAGTCAAGCAAGTCAAGTCAAGTCATTGGAAATTCTGATGAATAAGCCCAGTTTCCGCATTTAAATCAGTTAAAAGACAGTGGTTATGGAAATGGATTTAACCCACACTATGATCTTCATTACAGACACTGTACACAGTTAATCATTTGAAATCTAATTTAGACCGATGACAATCATATTAGATTCATATTAACCCTAGAACTGCAGACAATATAGCTAGGACTCAATCAAAAAGTCTGTTCAGAAAGGCAGAAAATCATATATGGCATTTGCCATTGCACATATTTAATTTAAATGTCTGTTAACACTAGAACCGCCAACAGCGTCAGCACCTACAGATATCATTTTCAAATCATTTCATTTGTTCCTCTTCATAATTTCCTTATAAACTAAGTAGCACGATTTAAAACTCACTTAATTGGGTTAATTTTGAAATTGCTTCAGTTTATCATCATAACAGATCAAAAAGTTCAGATTCATTTTACAATAAATCAAGGAATGATGCACTTCTACAAAAACAACATATTAAAACATTTAAACAAACTGCTAAAAGTAGATGAACTACATGATTCAAAAGTGTACAGTAACTTCTGATAATAACACAGGGAGAATAAACGAGGCATCTCTTTTCCTCTCTCTCTCTCCCTCTCCTGACAGCCCGTCAGTATCAGGGTTAGTCAAACTGAATCCCTTGGCGGTTCTAGTGCTAATTTACCGTTTTGTCTTCTCTTTGCAATGCTTAATCGATTTGAAACCAAGTCTAACGTAGCTTAAACTTAACGTTAGCTTTCTAGCTAACACAACACATTCACGTACCTTTCTCTGGGTTTTGTTGTAGTGACGAATGAAGTTGGATGTTGTGGTGGTCGTGTCACTGATCTTTATGCTGCAGACCCTGCATACCGCTGTTCTCTTCTTATTAGCGTCATCGACAACATAATCCTTGAATCCAAACTTGACTATTTTTTGAGTAACGCTAGCCGCTGCCATGGTAACTGAAACTCCTGCCTTCTAGTGGGTTGCCAGGTTTGCGCGCGTGGCGCTATAATCACCCAATCACATTTCTAAAAAACTGAACGTAATATCTCAATACAAAAACAAACGCAAATATTTCATTTTAAAAAGTCAAGTCCTTTCAAGTCATCTGTCTCAAACTTAAGTCAAGTCTCAAGTCCAAAAATATGCGACTCGAGTCTGACTCGAGTCAAGTCATGTGACTCGAGTCCCCACCTCTGGTAAAAAGTAAATCTATGTTTTTAATATTTAGTAAACGATAACGTCTGAATAAAGGTCATCTGAAGTAATATTAGTTTCACATTAATAAAGTTTACTTTCTGAGGAAGACATGTTGTTGTTGTTCCCATTCATTTAAATGTTGAGTAACATCTGATTATAAACTGATTTTTATCCTCATCATGTTTTCTTTATTCAGACTGAGGGACTGCTGGTTGTCAGTGATCAGCTGTTCTGCTCTGACCTCAGCTCTGAAGTCCAACATCCATCTGAGAGATCTGGACCTGAGTGGGAACCGTCTGAAGGATTCAGATGAGAAGCTGCTGAGAGATCTTCTGGAGAGTACAGACTACAGACTGGAGACCCTCAGGTCAGTAAGGGGTCTCTGCTGGTTCAGCAGTATTGTATGAAACTCAGGGAGGTGTTTCTCTCACTGGGGAATCCCAACAGATCAGTGATGTTACCCACTGACTGCAGGCTCTTTCATTCTTCCATCAACTATAGAAGGCCAGCTGAACATGCAAAGCCACACGTTAGTAATCAACTCTCTAACAGACGTATGGGATTCCACAGAAGAGTGGGAAAGGTGGTCTGTTCTTATGGGATCGTTTTAGGTTCTAGACCAGGGGTGTCCAAACTGCGGCCCGGGGGCCAAATGCGGCCCTCTGAATCGGCCCTCAGCAAATTCTGAAAGTCTAATGAAATATGAGCCACACATGAAACTTGTGCTTGTCTTGTATTGTACTTCTTAAATATATATGTACACATATATCACACAGTAGTATTCATGTGTTAATAATCCCACTTTGAAAATAAATTCACTCAATTAAAGCTGAAAACATTTCCTAACAAATCTAACTTGATAAGAGAAAAGCCCAATAACTTATTTTTATAACAAGCGTGAAATAGACCCTTCATATTTCCTGTAACTATAATCAATCTGAAGCTCCTGCTTTAAGGAATGTGCTGCTGACAGAATAAAGTGAACCCTCTGGAGAGCTGAGAGCTGTTTGTTTCTTACATTATTCTCGATTGCTATCACACTCTTTTTTAAATTGCTCAGTTTCTCAGAACACTAAACACAATTCTCAAAGCCACACCCAAAGTGCAAAACACCTCATTTCTCCTGCTAAGAGAAGAACTGCACTCAAACTACAGAAACACTTACCAAATGCAAACTTTTGCACCAAATAAAACACTTCATTCATAATACTAGATGGTTTGACCACCAACTGCACACTGCTGAGCATACTCTAAAGCACGCTCATCTGTTATGGGCTGTGCTCTGTACATAGAGGGTTCTGCAGAGAAAGATTGCTTGAGTTTACAGAAATACAGTAAATGAAGAAATGCAAAAGAGTTGTTGAAAAAACTCACATTTTATTCAAAGCTAACATTGTGAACATGCATCTCAGCACAGAGTCACTCTGCTTGTGTTGGCTCTATGAAACCTGAGGTTCTTATATGATTCTGTTTTCTTCAAGTTTGTATCTTCCTGGTCGAATGCACTGATTGTAAGTCGCTTTGGATAAAAGCGTCAGCTTAATGCAATGTAATGCTTCGGATCTCTCTAAGTGGGATGCATTGTTTGCCAAAACCCAGTTAGTAACTGCTGCTTCCTGTGCCTCATGGAAAGTCCTTAGCCTTCCACCTGCACCTCTTTGTTTCTCACTCCTTCAGATAAACAACACAGACATAGTGGTTGGTCAGTGTCTGTGTTGCATAACAGTAAGTCTACCACAGTACATTGTGCAGGATTTCTGTGCAGTTATAGTATGCAACATGCCAACAATTCAATTACAGTAATGAAGTAAATACGTTTCACACAACAGATATAAGCACTGATATATCATGAATTATGCAGAGCTAGAAACTGGGAACTAACCTGTTTAGTCTAAGTGTCCGGATTACAGAGGCAACAGTGAATCGGCTTAGATTAGGCTGAGCCCTCTGTCCAGCCTCTCTCATCCTCACACCATGTGAGGATGAGAGAGGCTGAGCCCTCTGTCCAGCCTCTCTCATCCTCACACGGTGTGAGGATGAGAGAGGCTGAGCCCTCTGTCCAGCCTCTCTCATCCTCACACCATGTGATAACATTTCATATCATTAGAGAGTACTCTTCTTTGTCCACATCCTCTCCCTCCAGCTCTACCTCTACGTCTCATTCTTCCTCCTCTCACTCTCACCCACCTCTTCCTCCTCATCTCACTCTCACCCACCTCTTCCTCCTCATCTCACTCTCACCCCACCTCTTCTTCCTCCTCTCACTCTCACCCCACCTCTTCTTCCTCATCTCACTCTCAGCCCAGCTCTTCCTCTTCCTCCTCTCACTCTCACCCCACCTCTTCTTCCTCCTCTCACTCTCACCCACCTCTTCTTCCTCCTCTCACTCTCACCCCACCTCTTCCTCCTCCTCTCACTCTCACCCCACCTCTTCCTCCTCATCTCACTCTCAGCCCAGCTCTTCCTCTTCCTCTTCCTCTTGCTCTTGCTTCCATGTTGGCTTCCATTGTTGCTGTACGAAAGTACTCACCTGTGGTCTTTTTATAGTGCTAACATCCTGATTGATGAGCCAACAATGATGCTATCAGGTGTTTGGTCAGGTGGAACGTGTTTCTTGATCATTGGTCCATGTGTGAGGCATTTTGAATATCAGCGTTTGAAAGCAGCTAACACGTGACTTCAGGTCAGATTCCTGTGTCTTACGTGGAGAAACGTGTGCAGTGGTTTGCAGAAAGTGCCATGTTGATTTGCAGATTGTGTGAAAAGCTGAAAACGTGTTTAGAGTTTTGGAGATTTGAGCCGATGTTTTGCTCTTTGAGTGTCAGTTCAAATGTGCTTTATGTATAATTTTAGTGTGTTAGCAATCGAGAAAAACTGTGAAGCATCTTCAAGTAACAAGCATCCTTTACCTTCATCTGATTGAGCTTTCTGACTTAGAACTGAACTTATGGGCAACATACCTCTAGAGAGCGGCCCAGACCTTTATATTTTTTCTGTATGTGGCCCTCAGGGAAAAGAGTTTGGACCCCCCTGCTCTAGACCAATGACTGGTTACTTCCTGTAATGCAGCTGAGAGCTGTGGCAGGCAGTCGTAGTGTTTGCAGAGAAGATATGATGGGATGTAAAGCATGAGGTCAGGACTCTGAAGCTGACTCAAAGAACTAAACCTTATTTAAACTGGATCTAAGCTGTTGGATTGTGTTCATCTCTACAGGATCGGATATGAAATAGGAGAGACGATCAGAGCCAAGATCCAGAAGACCTGTGAGTACTGAAACCATATCCTCCATCCATCAAGATATGAAACTCTTTAATGGAGCATGACCTCAGAGGAAAACAACACTCTTCTTTCTCTCTTCATCATTCTGCTGTTTCTCATTTTATCATCATCATCATTCTCTCTCTCTCTCCTTGTCCTCTCAGGTGACAGGAAGTGAAGACACACAGAAAGGTGAGAGGTCGTACCAAGTGAACTTTATTTATTGAGGTTTCAACACTTCATTCAAATGTAGTTATTGCTCAGTGTGTTTCTGGTGTTCCAAAAATCTGCAAGCTCAGGTTTGATTTGTTCACAGTGTATTCATCACGGGGCGAGTTTGAGACGTACAGAGGAGCGTGGAGGCATTTAGGAAAATAAAGAAGAAGGCTGCAGCTGATGAGAGACTTCCTGTTAGCTCTCCTCAATATGAAATGAACAAAAACAATCAATTGTACTTCAAGCTTTTCTTCAGAAGAAAGATGTGTTGCACATACACCTGCTGCTACCTCCCACCACCTCCCACCCATCCCGTCACCAAAGAGGAGACTCCATCGACCCCAGATACCCAGACAGATGGTCCAAAATGTGGCACTTGTTGAGTTCGGTTTCCCAAGCGGGTAGGAGGTTAGTTAGAGCCATCTTAAGCATTGCATAGTGTTGATGTCTCCATATTAAGTTGAATAATTAAAACAAATTTAATATAATCAAATATAATCTTGTATAACCACAATGAAAGTATTATATGTTTTCTATAATCACAGTATATACAAACACAAGTGGTTTGTTAAGTTGAGTTTAAGGCCTATTATAGTTTATGGGTGTCACTGTTAAAGAGGGAGACACTTGTCTTCACTCACAGCAGGCTGTCCACAGGGGGGGGGGGGGGGGGGCGGCGATCAATGGAAAAGTACTGAAGCCCCAAAATGTGTTCAGGCCATACCATAGGAGAATATGTGTGGACATGTCCAGTCCTGCACACCAGAGGTCATGACCTTTTCCCACAGGGTATAAAGGAGGTGTCTTTGGGTTTTCTTTGTGTTCCTATGTGCAGCATAAAAGCACCAGCTGAGAGGGAGAAAGCTCCAGAGAGGGGTTTCTCCTCGGTAGGTTCTCTCAACTTGGTAAGATCTCTCAGATTGATTGGTGAATTGTGAATGACAGTTTGAATGTGTTAGATACCACTGACCCTTTATGAGGAGATCCCTCTAAATGTTGGACTCTAGGCTTGAATGTGTTTTTAGCACCGGCGATTTATGAGGAGATTCCTCTGGATTCTGTCGGATTAGACTTTAATGTTTCAACGGAAGAGGGCAGTTGAAGTTAGAATTTAGTGTAAGAAATGTAAAACTGAATTGAGGTTTTATATTAGAAAAGTACCACAGCATGAAATGTTTTGTATGATTGTCATATTGTAACGAGAGAAGGTAAAAACCCTGTTTAAGTGTGGACCATTTTCTTCAAATAAAATCATCCCACCTTTTGGATTGGGAGAACTTAAAAGAAATCTGCGCTCTCCTCTCCTGCTTTAACCCTCCTGTTGTGTTCGGGTCAAATCTGACCGATTTACTACTTTCATCAATCATAACTTTTTTGTTTTACATTCGATGGCATTAAGGCTTCATGAAATCCTTCACAGTAGACATTTGAACATATCAAATTGCTGATCACCACTTCCATTGAATTTTGGATGATTTAGTCAACTTTGTAACACCCATGGTGTTCCCGGACAAAAATGACCTTCACACACACACACGCACGCACGCACGCACACACACACACACACACACACTAGATGTGTTTTCCCTCCCTTATGTGCCCATCCCCCCACATGGATCACACCTGGCACACGCAATACATGTTCAGTGTCTATTCTTTGTATATTTCGTACGGTCCCTTATGAAACAAAAATATATTGTAATATATTGGTAAATATAATACAATATACTGGATCATACATTTCCATATATGGGAAAGTAGTCCTTATATTTTTAAATATAGTGCAATATATGCTTGGACCATATATGGCTATATATTGATACATATAAAAAAAATATATTTCAATGAAAACAAAAACTGCACTATACATTTTTATATTTATTGAAACTCATTTATCTTTCATGAGTTACACAAGTTTACATAAAGTTGAACAGATATTCATAAACAGTTATCTCACTTCGTTTTGTATAGTTACCCACTTTATATATGAACATATGTTTGATGGTATATATTAAAAAAGTACAAATACTCCATTGTCCATTGAATGATGGAAAATAATATAGTTTATAAATATATACAGACACACACATATATGCATATATGCACACATATATATATATATAAATATGCATATATGCACATATATATATGCACGCATATATATATATATGTGTGCATATATATATATATGCATATATGCACGCATATATATATGCATATATACGTGCATATATGCATATATATATATATAAATATGCATATATGCACATATATTTATATATATATATGCATATATATATATATATATGCATATATTTTTTCATTCTTGAATATACTATAATATACTTACTTCTTATTTCTATTTGTTTAATATATATGTTTATTTTGAAATTGGAAATAACCCAGTACTGAGATATTCTTGGAAATTAAATGAGAATCCATAAAACAGCTTGCGTGCGGATTCTGGTTACGGCCGACCGGCTACTTGGAGTGGAACGCAGCCCATCCACGGCAGTAAGCCCAAAGAGTAATCGAATGCGCCACTTCCGGCTGGCAGTGGCGGACCTCCGTCTTCGCTAAACAAATATTTGTTATTTGTTGTTAACGTGTTAACGTTCTCATTGGACACATTACGTGCCAGTGATCATCACCAATCAATCTCACAGATTTCGGGGAGGCCCCTCCCTCTCCAGCAATAGATTGATCTGATTGGCAGATTCAAATGTGCGTTGCCGCCTCTGTCTGTTGATGATGGCGCTGTCAAAGAGAAAGCATTCATCAGGTGCTTCGAAACGGAACATTAAAAAGAAAGGAGAGAAAACACAGCACGAGTCAGGTGGACAGTATGAATTCCTGTCACATGTTCATTGGAATAATGAGTGTGTCAGTGCCTCCATGTGCCTCCTTGCTCTGTGATAAAAACAGGACACATTCTGCTTTAAACACTTTCTACTTTCCTCCCACTACCGCTGCCAACAGAGGGCGATACAGACGTGATCTTCTCCTTGTTCCCTCGCCCCTTCGGAATTCATTTAATTTGAACCTCCCCTCCTCTTGTAGCTTCTCTGTTTTTAAGGTCCTTGTGTTTATTGATTGCTGTGAAATAAAATGATGCCTCTCAATGGAGTGGGATCGAGACACACACACACACACACGGATGGAAACAGAGGGCTAACTGCAGCCTCTTCACATTTACAGATGCTCAGAGTTCTCCAATTGATGTAGGTGTTCCTAGAAGTGGTTATTATGAAAGTACACAGGAATCTATCAGAGTATAAACCTGGTTTGTAGCCATGCTAATAGTCTGTCTACTACTAAGAACCACATTTAAATAACTCAACACCTATTGGATGGATTGCATTGCATTTGATTCATTAGTCATCTCCTCTAGCCCCTTCATTCAGGACATGGTAGTGCTAATTAGCTGTGTTAGCACGCTGAACTCATATGTTGAACACATTTTCAAGATTCAACATTCAAGTTTCAAAGCTTTATTGTCATTAGCACATTAGCTACAGAGTAGATATGTCAATGAAGATCTTCTCCAACAGAGCAACATGAATATATATAGGACATGGAATAGAATAGAAATAGTGCAAGAATTAGCTATGTTAGCATGCTGAACTCGTATGTTCAACACATTACATGAGTTAAACAGGAGCTTGATAGCATTGTGAGCATGTTAGCATAAAGCTAATAGCATCAGTCCAGCCTCTCAGAGAATGAACACATGAACACACAGTGACCTTATTGAGTAACAGCCATAAAAGCCATTGATGACCTTTTACAACATGCTAACAGCTCCTAAGCTACTTGCACACGTTGAAGACGAGCTGTATCTCGACTGAAGCTGCTTCTTATATCTTAAAAACAACATGCTTCACTCAGAGGAGGAGATCATGTGCTGTAGTTAAAGGACAGACAGCAAGATGATGCTTCTGTGGCTGTTTTCTGCCTTTTCTCTGGTGTGTTTGACCCCAGTGTGTGACGCAGTGTGTTCAGCTCAGGAGTTCAGCTGCTCTCAGGATCTGTGTGTGTCCGAGGGAAGTGTGTGTGACTTAACTGACGACTGTGGAGATTACAGCGATGAGGAAAACTGTGAGTAAATATTGATTTTGTCAGATTTTCACTGACTTTGAGACTGGATTACCTTTCAACAGGTGTCTTAAAGTACCTCCTACACCTATAACTTCACATATCCATATATATTCAGAGTGTAATGTGATAAACAAGTCAAGATGTAGTTATAAATTGCATTATCAACGTATATATTGCAAAAACCAGTGTCGTTCTACTATATTTCAGAGGCAAAAAGCACCTTTTGTTTATATAGAAACACATGATTTGCTGATATGGTGTAAAAGAGTACTGTAGTACTATTCAAAACAGTATTTCAAGTATCTACATTTGGTCCACACTGACAAACCACAACGCTAAAAGGCTCTAACATGTAAAAAAAACACGATATAGTATTAGTACTTTTACTTTTGATACCTAAAGTACATGTAATACTTCTGTACTGTGTGCATACTGAAATGCATTCATTACAACATGCGTCTGTGAGGATATTCAATGCGTTATATATCTTACAATATGAAGTAATATACATGTAATTCTTTGCAGTGGTGGAAATGAACTAAATACATTTATTTAAGTAGATTTGTTGAGGTAAATCTATCTGTATTATTACTTTAACTTCAGTATAAGATCCTGGTTCTTCTTTCTGTGTTGCATCAGTGATAATCCTGCCTTGCATACCAACTCAAATTCAGTTTCATCCCTAATTCTTTTCAGTCTTCTGTTGCATGTTTGGCAGTGAAGTCCAGGATGAACGCTTATAATGCTCTGATGAGATGATGTTACTTTATTGTGTGCAGAAACCACATCTTAAAGCGGCCGTATTATGTTTGTTGGGGTGTTCCCTCTCCTGTAGTGTGTTTTAGTGCATGTAAATGGTCTGTAAAGGCTAAAATCCCTGCCTGATATGATGCTTTATTTACAGAATCTGTAATCTGGAGCATGTTATGAGGTTAGTTATTGTATAGGCAGGTGTTTTGCAGCGGACTGGAATGTACATTTGATCAGATATTGCATGTAAATGTAACACTTTGACTCATTTAGAGGTAGAAAGAAAGCAGAAAGAGGCCGTAGACTAGAAACCCTGCAGTTTGAAACCATAAACTGAAAGAGGCTGAAGCATGTCTTCTTTCTGGTTGTAGGCTCTGGATATAAGAGGTGTGGTTTTGAAGATGGATTCTGTGACTTGATGCAGAGCTCAGAGTCCAGATGGATCAGAACTACTGAGGCTCCTGGACTCAAACACGACCACACAAACACATCAGGTGGGACATTAGGGACACTATACATCTATTTTAAACTCAGAACATGTACCTTATACTTCTGCATATCTTTTTTTAATTGTATGTTTAATTATTTATTCTACTGTTTCAACAATTAGACAGTTTTTACATCCAAGAAACAAACATAATGAGTGGAAGCAGGAGGGCAGAAAGCAGAGTCTACAGAGGTGTCCCTCCGTTAGTCATCCAGCTGCAGGATAAAGAAAATCAAAGATCATTCTGTAATTAAATACGCATACAGATAAACAACATTCATATACATACACATACATAAGTACACATATACACACATACACCCATTTCCAGGGTGAAAATAAAATGATAAAGCCAAACAAATAATAAATACATTCCTACAAGTCCACGTTCAGATAACAAGACAGTTTCATTTCTCATCCTATTTTTATGTAAACTGATAATTAAGATAATTATGATAATAGTCTTTGTACTTGTTATAGTATGTATTATTATTATCATGACAGCAGCTAGGTGTACCCATTGTTTGGTTCGTTGGAGTAGTCTGCTAATACATGTTTTCTGAGTCTTGATTTGAATGTTTGATGACAGTCATCACTTGAGAGAGTTTTGTTAAGACCACTCCATAGTTTTCAAATCCACGTCTCCCTCCCTTTCAGCTCACTTCCTGTCCCTTTCACCTGGAACCAGAACCTCTGCAGACCTGATCAGTCCTTTCTTCCTGCCCAGTGAGACCTGCCAGGTGAGAGACCCTCAAATCACATCTTTTTGAACATTAAAGCACAGGAGAAATGTTCATTTAATTTAGTGTCCTGCAATAATTAGATGAACCACTAGATGGCGCCAGAGGATCATTAAAGCTGGCTTCTCTGCCTAGCAACACAAAGCACACTATACCATAAAGAACATTTCCAGTTATCATCGTGTTATTTAAATATATATAAAATGACCTTAGAAGTGTTTAGTTTGGGTCTGATTGTGACGATGAATTCTACGTCAGTAATTTCATTTATTTCACGCCTGGAAGTCTAATTCTTCGCTGCTCACTCAAGCTTAACATTTCCCTCTCAGCTATAACTGATGTTTTGTTTGTGAACGCAATGACTTGTTCTTTATTGGAGACTAAAGGACTTCTTTGATAAAGGACACACGCAGGTAAACAGCTGCTATTAATACGAACAACACAAATAAACATGCTTTTAGTTGATGTATGACGGCTATGCTTTCAGGTGACCTGCAGAGATCTCATTACTTCTGTGTTTGATATGAAGCAGTTTAATAAGCACCACTTCAATCATCATATTAAAGCCCCGTATGAAATGTGAGAGGGTCTTCTGTAGAGTTTCATCATGGCATGGTCTCTAAGGTTTACTTCAGTATCTATTGTTGTTGTTTTCCAAATTAAAAAGGAAAGAAAAGGACCAAATCTCCAGATGAATGTTAGCTTTAAATAGTTGTTTAACTGACTTCTCTCCATGCCGTCTATTTGAAATATGTCCTGCACATATCGCTTGTTGTTCTTACGGTTAGACGGTTAAACGGACAGCTTATTAACACGTGTTCTGGGCGTCTCTCCCTCTCTTCATGAAGGCCAGTCTGTTCAAACTGAATCCAGACCAATCTGATTTGTTGTACTGAAGAATTGGTGAAATGAACACCATATGTTCAGCAGACTGCAGATTGACGCCTCTGGCAATACTGCAAGAAGACAGAGAACACCTCTTTTTGTTCTTGTGATATTTGAGCCAAAGAAATACAAGAAATCTAAACATGAGATTGAAGCCTCTCCTCCACACACTGGGTCATATATCATACATTCTGCAGCTGGAAACTCTCATTCATTCCCATTAATGCTGTCCTTCCCTTGACTGAGATAACGGCTTCTTCATTCACAAACTCAATGTCCTAGATGTGTTACACTCTCATCGTCTCTGTCATAGAAGCGTCACATAAAGCTCGTCTTCCTATATATTCTGCAGCTTAATTAGCATTTCCCCAGCAGCCGCCTACACGTCCATAAAACAGACCCCCAGTATAGCTCGTTAGCATCCAGTCAGTCCCGATGACACGGTGCACACATATCATGGGAACTGACATACAGATACAGTCTATGTGGAGGAGAGTTCATTAACACTAATGCAGTATCTGTACCTCCCTTGTGCCGTTAAAGACACATTTCTTACCCTTTCTATCAGGATGTATTAGAAACAAACGTACTTTATGGTCTGTGTGATCGCACAATTTAATCGCTTCACAACCTTTTAATGGATGTTGGTGTAACATTTAGATATTAGAGTCAATTACAAGGCTTCATCCACACGTTAACATCTACTAATGGGCTTCCTGCTTCCAAGTTGCATTGATGTTATAACGGTAATGGTGTCTGGGGGGTTTAGACACCCCAAAACAATCCTTCATATATATATTTGTTATCATAGGAACAGTGGTTTTGTTCCCAAACAACCAAGTTAACATCTTAATCGGCCCTGAAAGTACTTCCTTTTAAATGAGCACTGAACACTTGAAAGCTAATTGATGATTTTGCCTTAAAGTAAAACTTCCTATGATGTGTAGTTAGCACACTGCTCCAAGATCAAGTTAAAGAATAATGAACAAGCTGTTTTCACTTGTAATAAGTACAAAGATCTGCCAATAGAACAAGTGAACATCAGCTTGGTGAGATGTCTAGAAATAAGAAGTGATATTTAGATAAATCACATCTAGTGATTCTCAGGAGAACTCATGTTGAACTATATTTCACCAGAATCAGGAGATGTTGTTACAAAAGAAGCTGCAAACGCTCAAAGGT
Source organism: Dissostichus eleginoides (assembly GCA_031216635.1). Lineage (NCBI taxonomy): Eukaryota > Metazoa > Chordata > Actinopteri > Perciformes > Nototheniidae > Dissostichus > Dissostichus eleginoides. The sequence continues at coordinate 22,338,800 of CM062285.1, forward strand.
TTTCTGTTTTCTAATAATAATAATAATAGATTTATTTAGTAAGCGCTTTCACAGGTGCTCAAAGTGGCTTTCCAGAGGTAGCAACAACAACAACAAGAACCATTAAATATAGTAAACATCACATTATCACATCACATGGTCCTGGACTTTACCCCCCCCCCCCCCCACACACACACAACCTTCCCTCATCCAGCACCAGTCACTTTCTGCCCATCTCCGCTGCTACTGCACTGAAACTGTACTTTGAACTTTTTAAATATATTATTAACATTTGAAATGGTATCCCCCGTTTATCTAGGCCCTCTTTGTTTGATGTATATATGTCACACTGTGGGACTGCGGGAAACCATATCTGGAGATTTCTGGATGTAGAACACATGTAGTGATTCTGACAATAAAGCTTTGACTTTTTGACTTTGACATACTTCTGATGTCAGTTGGTGATTTTCCAATAAGAATCTTTTTGTTTTCATTTCTTTTTAAATCAAGTGGGATTTATTTGTTAAAACAAGACCTTTTATAAATGCATTCCTAACTCTGTAAATCATTCTGTTATTGGTTTAGCTGAAGTGGGGGGCTGTGGCGCAGAGGGCTAGTGCGTTGGTGTTGGGATCAGGGGAGCACAGGTTCAAACCCCACTGCAGTCAGCATGTCGTTTTGTCCCTGAGACCCTTCACCCCAAAGTGCTCCTGTGGGGATTGTCCATATTTGGATAAAAGCGACTTACATGTAATGTCATGTAAAAGTGCAGCATACGTATGTATATGTGTATGTGTACAGCACATGTGTATGTGTGTGTATACGCAAGTGTGTATATGCATGTGTGTATATGTGTATATGCAAGTGTGTATATGCATGTGTGTAACATGCATGAGTGTATATGTGTGTATATGCATGTGTGTATATGCATATGTGTATATGTGTGTATATGCATGTGTGTATATGTGTGTATATGCATGTGTGTATATGCATGTGTGTATATGCATGTGTGTATATGTGTGTATATGCATGTGTGTATATGCATGAGTGTATATGCATGTGTGTATATGTGTATATGTGTGTATATGCATGTGTGTATATGCATGTGTGTATATGCATATACACACATGTATATACATGTGTGTATATGCATGTGTGTATATGCATGAGTGTATATGCATGTGTGTATATGTGTATATGTGTGTATATGCATGTGTGTATATGCATGTGTGTATATGCATATACACACATGTATATACATGTGTGTATATGCATGAGTGGATATGCATGTGTGTGTATATGTGTGTATATGCATGTGTGTATATGCATGTGTGTATATGTGTATATGTGTGTATATGCATGTGTGTATATGCATGTGTGTATATGTGTATATGTGTGTATATGCATGTGTGTATATGCATGTGTGTATATGCATGTGTGTATATGTGTATATGTGTGTATATGCATGTGTGTATATGCATGTGTGTATATGCATGTGTGTATATGCATGTGTGTATATGCATGTGTGTAAGGATCACTGGCAGTGAACGTAGGGGATGACTTTAGTCCTTGTTATTGTTTGTTTGTGTTTTCCTTGTTTTGTTTTGTTGTTCCTTTTGTACATACAATCAGCACAGACCAATGGCTCATCTGTATTGGCATATATTATGTGTACCATTACTATATGACAAACACTGCTTATGGATTGTCAAAACTAAATAACAAAGATTTTTGATTTGAAAAACAAAACAAGACCTGTTCATCTTTTACAAAAACCACAGCAGCTTCAAAAACTACTTTCATTTGAGATGAAAAAGAAGATGTTTTCAAGAGTCTTGAAGATGCATTGTCTAAAAACAAGAGCCTCTATCTCACTGCAGTGTTCCCTCTTCAGTTAGTAGCTCTTATATCGAGTGTAAAGACATATTCTGACTAGATGTTAGACACATATACTTGGCACGATTTAGAGTTTTAGAGTTTGATGTAGATATTACAGTAAATGCCACGGCTCTATCCACACTTCAACATCTACGGGCTAATGGGCTTCCTGCTTCCAAGTTCCAGTCATTTCAGAACGCTGTTTTTCAATTAGAATGACCCACTTGTGAATTATCGTGTGATGCTGGAAACTGGGAGAACAATATCTGGGTTTTAGACACCCCGAATAATCCTTCATATATCCTCAGGAGAGCTTTTTCTAATCGTAGGAACAGTGGTTAGCACTTAGCACTGAACACTTGAAAGTTTGATTCATGGTTTTTGCCCTAAAAGTACAACTTCTTACGATGTAAAGCTAGTAGTTTGTATTCCTGATGTTAGAGCTGCGCCTGGTTAGCGCTGCCCTTTAAAAAGAGCCGCTAACTAAAGTGATATATTGACTGTGAGAAGTTAAAAGCACCTCCTGCTGAGAGGAAGCATCAGATCTGTGGGAAACTCCTTGAACCTTCACACACACACAAAGGGAACTTTCTGATCTCTGGTTGGTCAGAACACATCTCCTAAATCATCCAAACCACTGGAGCAGATACACACATCACGGTGTCCAGACATTTGGACTTTTTGGGGTCGTTGCAGTTCATTGCCATGTTTCCTCTTGACTTACAGAGGCCTTATTCTGCTTTTCTGGGGCGTTCCCTCTCCTGTAGTGTGTTTTAGTGCATGGAAAGGGTCTGAAAATGCTGCCTGAAATGCCTAATATGATGCTTTATTGACAGAATCTGTCATCTGGAGCGTGTCATTAGGTTAGTTATTGTATAGGAAGGTGTTTTGCAGTGGGCTGGAATGAAACTAAGTCAATTTAAACAATGATTGCATGGAAATGTAGCACTTTGACTCATTTAGAGGTAAAAGATAAGAAGTACTTTATTCATCCCAATTTAGGAAATGATTGCGTTTGCATTAGAGAAATGAAAAGACTAGAAATAAACACTTCAAAATGTAAAAATAGAAATAAAATAGCATTAAAAAAAGTAGAAAATATACATATTGAAATACAAATGTACAGTAAACTAAATATAACCAAAAGATGAAGCAGGATATTATATATCCATTAAGTGTGTAAGGAATGGAATATCACATTGAATATAAATGTAACATGTACAGTGTGAGTTTCAGTCCAGATAGAGACAGAAGATAGCAGAAAGAGGGATTAGAAACATGCACTTTCACTCAAAAGTACCCTTTAAATGTTGAAATGTGTTGAACTTTGACCAAAGCCTTGCTTGCTTCATTGTGAAGAATAATCTTTTAGAAATGAAAGCCTGCAGAGCCTTCAGATGGAAAGCACGACTGATGACGCACTACAGTTATACAGAGCTTCCTGTTCTACTTTGTGAGACTCTTTCTAAGCAGAAGTGCTCTGGCAGAGTGCCTCTCAGATAAGGACAGGTGGCGAGACATACATCTGGCAAATGTGATGCATCAGAATCAGCTGTTTGATGCAGTGTGGCTTTCTGTCTCACTCCTCTTATAGAGGTCATTGATCAACTCTCTGCTTCCTGCTCATCCTCACACTCAAACTGTGATAAGTGGAGCTTTCTGTTGTGACCCGTCAGAAGTGTTGAGTTCAGTCACGTTTCATGTTTTTGTTTCATCATTTTTTGTCTTGTCTCCCACTTCCTGTCTTATTTTGGTACTCACCTTTTGTGTTTCATTCCAGGTCCCTTCACTCCCTATCCTTGTGTGTGTCTCCCGCTCTCATCAGCGTCAGCCCCGCCCCTGATTGTTTCCACCTGTGCCAATTACCTTTTGTTTAAATTCCCCAGCCTTCCTTTGTTCTGCGTCAGTTCGTCTTGTCCTGTCTCCGTGCCAGTAGTCTGCTTACCAGCGATCTCATTTCTTGTCTCAAGCCTGATTCATGCTCTTGAAACTCTTTGTAAGTGTTGTTCCTCACGTTGTGAGCGATTTTTGTTGTGCCTTTTTGAAGCCTTTTTGTCACCTCTTTAAGAGTGTCGATCATTTTTTTGTGGAAGTATTTGTGGAAATAAAGTATATTACTTGTACTTTTGTGGAGGAAACTTCTGTGTAGCAATGAGGAGGAGTCACCGACTCAGGAAGGAGACACGGGGAGAGCTTGAGCTTTGATGGCAAACACTGATGGTTTATTCGGAGCTTCGGCCGGAGGATTCACAAAACAAGTCGCGAGTCAGAGGTTCTGACTTCACGGGAGAGTTGCCACGTCAATTCTGAAGAACTCTACCCCAGACCCGTGTATTTAGCTAGTTCAGAGAGAATAATCCACATTGTGCATAACAAGATAGAATGATAACACCTCTATCAGCTGACGCCAACAGGCAGGAGCAGGGAGACAGAGCACTGAGAGCACAGCAGCCAAGGCTACAGGTGCGTGTGCTCAGTCAGGACAGAACTGATCAACTGGGTCAAAGTAATGGGCTTTGGAAAATATTTCCCCAACACTTTACCTCTGTCTCCCGGGTCGTGCATTTGAGCCCTTTTCCTTGTGTATCCAAGTTCGTGACACTTTCTGTCTCACTCCTCTTATAGAGATCATTTATCAACTCTCTGCTTCCTGCTCATCCTCACACTCAAACTGTGATAAGTGGAGCGAATATACAGGTCCACAGTTAGGCTGAAACCCAGCTTGAGTTATGACTTCCTTCAGCAGAGAATAAGTGGATTTGCGGTGCAGGAATTAGTCCATTAGCCGCCTTTAGCTTAGCGGTGGTGACGTGAAGTCATGTGACCGTGCCGTAGTTCCTTTATAGCCCAACGTTCCTAAATGTGAGTACGATTGAAAGCACTGCAGATTCAAATTTAAATGCAAATGTTCTTTGGCATCAATTTGTTCTAATTAACAAACTGTTGAAGTTTTGCCACGGTAGGAACAAGGTGACGATGAAGACCAATGAACACCTGGTTTCTCATTCTCTCCTTAAATTACATTCCCTATCAAAATGGGAGTCACATAGCATCATTTCTTCCTCTGCTGCTGAATGGAAATGTTTGTGGGAACATGCAGTGTACCTGATTGGAAATAAAGATTTCCTGCAGGGCGAAACCTGAGTAGTTTGAGCCGTGCTTTAATCAGAGGTGGGAAGTATTGGAGTACAAATACTTTGTTACTGTACTTAAGTACATGTTTCTGGTATCAGTACTTTACTCCACTACTTATTTTTCTGACGACTTTTAACTTTTACTTCTTACATTTTGAACCCAAATACCTGTACTTTCTACTTCTTCCATGTTGAACCCAAATACCTGAACTTTCTACTTCTTCCATGTTGAACTCAAATACCTGTACTTTCTACTTCTTCCATGTTGAACTCAAATACCTGTACTTTCTACTTCTTCCATGTTGAACCCAAATACCTGTACTTTCTACTTCTTCCATGTTGAACCCAAATACCTGTACTTTCTACTTCTTACATGTTGAACCCAAATACCTGTACTTTCTACTTCTTCCATGTTGAACCCAAATACCTGTACTTTCTACTTCTTCCATGTTGAACCCAAATACCTGAACTTTCTACTTCTTCCATGTTCCAAACAGGCTGGTTCCTTTAGTTTGAATGTGTGTTTGGTGGCGTGATCATTATTATTTAGAGTCATTGCGTGCCTATTGATTTGAACACGATCCGTGTATCCATCATTTCCTGGTCTTCTCTAAAGAAGAGGGACCAATGAAAACGTTGTCATGTTGCCGTTGTTCAGCATGGAAACATTCATTAGCTAACAATGACATTATTGTTCTATTAATATAAAGGGAGGTCAGGTACTCTTTAAAACAGCTGCTAGTTATGGGTACTTTTTACTGAAGTACATTTCAAAGCCTCTTTACTTTCACTTGAGTAAAGAAGTTTAGTCAGTATTTCTACTTTCACCAGAGTATTGTTAAACACGAGTATCTGTACTTCTACTTGAGTAAAGGTGTACTCTTGCCCTCTCTGGTAGAATGTGTACATGCTGTCTTTCTACAGAGAGAAACCCCTCTGAGACGATGGGGTTTGTGTACCCTCCCTCTCTGCATCACTCAGATGAAACATCAACAGAAGGGCAAACAGCAATCAGTGATCTTACAGAGTTTCATCACATCTCTGTTTTAATGTGTACAGAACAGTGTGTGTGAAATAGATGAAATGAAGTGTTTGACAAATGGCTGCATCGCTCACTAGCCTCCGGGACGTCAGTGATGAATTCGTCTTGCACTTAAAGCGACCTTTGTTTCTCTCACGAAGGAGAATTGAACCACGAGGGTTTCTTAAGAATTCATAAGCTGTGAGGCAGAAGAGGAAAGAAAAACAAATAGGGCTGAGCTGGTGGGACGAAATGTTGAAAAATGTTAGTTTTTATCCAACAAGGACCATGCATAGAATACATTTACCTCAAAAAGAGAAGAAATATGTGCCGGATTTGACGGTTATTTCCCTTTTGTGGGGTATTTACAGACGTAGAATTAAAATCTGTTCAGCTTGTGTTAACCATAGAACCATATGAGGCTTACAACCAAAACACATTGACTTTCAGACAGGAAGTGGTGGAATGCTAAGTCTTTTCCGGGGTTTCAGGACTCATTCTTGCCCCTCTCTATTGCCAGACACTTCTATAGAAAGCAGGGTTCGTACGGCGGCTGGAAATCCTTGAAAGTGCTTGAAATTTAAATAAAAACATCAATTTCGATTCTGACTTTTCTACATCCAACTCATCCAATAAACCGTCACGGTAGCCTTACCTTACGTATCCCTCTTAAAATAGAAAAAAACACGTTACTTTACCAGCAGAGAGAAGATGGATTATTACATTATTAATGTGACTAACAAAGAGCACTTTGTTATTCAGTATTATTCTGTTGATGGATGTCATTACATTTGGTGAAAAGCTCATAATGACTTGTTTAAGACTCGTTTTTCAAAGTGTAGGACTTGGACTTGACTTGAACTTGAGTGCAAAGAACTTACTGAACATAGTCCCTGTATGTGAACTGCTTCAGCTGAGGAGGCTGGATATGAAACAGAGAGAGGAGCTGCAGAGGGGGAGGGAAGTTGAAAGTGAAAGTATGAAGTCAGACTTGTCAGACTGCCAGACGCCATTTTACAGCTCGACACGAGGAGGACAACAGGGTGAGTGTTAACACCAGGATCTGCTTTCTAACACATTTATTATTTACTCTGTTTTACTGGAAGTCAGAAAATAACGTATTGGTTAAAAATCTGCGTCCTAGAGTCCATTGAGACTTCTGCAAGTGTTGGAAACTTTGATTATTTCCTATTTCCTCATTCATCTGAGTTACATAACATGTGACAGCCCAGCGCAGACAACATGGAGAGCGGCCTGTCTGCAGTCTGACTGATTTCATGTATTTGAACCAAGCTTATTATTAAGGTGTGTGTGTGTGTGTGTGTTTGTGTGTGTGTGTGTGTCCACACAGGAAGTTTCTCCAACCTTCGAGAACAAATACAGGAAGAACTTGTTTAGCGTTTCCTTCAAAATAAAAGCACACATTCAATAAAGTTGCTGATTGGAGGATTTTATTATGTGTGCGTGTGTGTGTCTGTTTAATATGTGTGCGTGTGTGTGTCTGTTTAATATGTGTGCGTGTCTGTTTAATATGGGTGTGTGTGTGTGTGTGTGTATCTGATTAATATGTGTGCGTGTGTGTGTCTGTTTAATATGGGTGTGTGTGTGTGTGTGTCTGTTTAATATGTGTGTGTGTGTCTGTTTAATATGTGTGTGTGTCTGTTTAATATGTGTGCGTGTCTGTTTAATATGGGTGTGTGCGTGTGTGTGTCTGTTTAATATGTGTGCGTGTGTGTGTGTGTCTGTTTAATATGTGTGTGTGTCTGTTTAATATGGGTGTGTGTGTGTGTGTGTGTGTGTGTGTGAACCTCTAAAGTATGTAAACCATCCTGTTTGGCATCAGTTCATCTCTTCACATGTTTCTGAGATAAACAGCTCGTTTAGATTTCAACTTCCTGACAGATAAGATTCAGGGTTCCCACGAGCTGAACCGCTAGAACTCATTCCTGCCTCTGTCCATTAAGCTTCTCAACACTCACATGTTCTTTTAAATGTTGGCCATGAGGGTTGTGCAACAGGTCTCCACTGTCAGTATGTGGGTCTGTGTTTGTTCAAACGGTGCATGACTGATGATATGTGAATGTATTTGATGTTTATTATGTTTGTATATATGTATAGTATGTGGAACTGCAGGACAGTCCAGAACAAATGTCCTTACGGGGACAATAAAGTATATCGTATCGTATTTCAAATAACATGTAAACCAGGAAGTTCATAGATCCAGGAAATGTGTGTTTGGAGCTCGATCCGAACTGTTCACTCATTATTGTGTGTGTGTGTGTGTGTGTGTGTGTGTGTGTGTGTGTGTGTGTGTGTGTGTGTGGTTTATATCTCAGACTGGAGAAGATGAGTGATTTAAAAGATGAGGAAGAGGACAGATCTCCAGCCCCCAGCTGTCTGTCTCTGAAGAGTGACCGGTCTATGGGGGACCCTCCAGTCTTCAGTAATGAACCCGGACCCTCAGACACAGAGTAAGAGTTTCTACTGTAACCTGACCTGAAGAGGATTCAGTTTTTATTGTATCTGATAATCTAACCTGTTTAATGAAACCCAGTAGAGTACATTAACAAAGTGTAATTGAAATCTTGCTTCTTGTCATCATCAGCAATAGTAAATAATCTACTAGTGAAATCGTCCTCACTCTCTACATGTTGGACTTGAATGAATTTTAAACAGAAACCCACAATCACAACTGAACAACTCTACAAATCTTTAATCAGGTGAACAGTCATAGATCAAAAGCTGCTCTTTAGATGAACTAATGATGTTTAAAACATGTTGTTTCCACAGACAGAGAGCAGGGTCTCCAGCCCCCAGCTGTCTGTCTCTGAAGAGTGACCGGTCTATGAGGCAACCTATATCCTTCAGTAATGAACCTGGACCCTCAGACACAGAGTAAGAGTTTCTACTGTAACCTGACCTGAAGAGGATTCAGTTTTTTGGTATCTGGCATAGCCGTGGGAACATGTTTCAAATGGGGGTGCTGTGGGGATGACACCAGGGCCGGTTCTGACCAATTTGCTGCCCTAGGCAAGATTTTAGCTGGCAATGAAAAACTTCTACAAAAGACCAATACACTACAAAAAGAGAAACGTATTGACATGGTGGACAGCTTATATAAAAAGGCTTCAAATGTAGTTAGTATTGTATGAACATGTTTTAATTGGGGGGTGGACGTCACATCCTCTAGGGGGGTTCGGGGGTATGCCCCCCCGAGAAGATTTTTTAAAACATTTGAAAGTAAAATGCTTCAATCTGGTGCACTTTGAGCGCACAATGACTAGAGACCTGATCTAGGGGGTACAGCTCTAAACACCCATATGAAAAAGATCCGTTTGCATTTTAATAATCAAATAAGTATGTGAACATAACCAATAACCCACCATAGCCAATAACAAATCATGCAACTTATTTTATTTTTGTTGTTCATTCATATCTTATTTTACCAGTTACCATTTATTCATGCATATTTTTTAATCGCTCCAGTTTTAAACGATATGTTTGGTTTTCTGTCCTATAGTATACAGAGGAATGATTTCAAACCGGTTTTTATTTATCCCAATAATTATAGAGGAGTGCCTTGGAAATATTTGTTTACATAAATTGTGACCAAACCGTTTGAGACCCACTGAGATAACTGAGACTAAAGTGAACTATCTAACACTCAGAGAGTCCTTTACCTCACTGAGCCTCTGTCTGACAGGAGAGCTCTCCCTCCACATTATTGTAGAAACAGCTCCTTATATCCGTTAGCGCAGCAGAAGCTAACAACAATCCCCGCCGGTACCGGTGCGCCCTCTCTCTCTCTCTCTCTCACTTTGGCTGTGAGCAGCGGGCGCCTGATAAGCCAACATCCCCCACTTTCATCACTTCCAGCGCACATCGTACAGGGCAAATGGAACATGTAACCCGGGGGGAAAAGGGTGTTATCTTTAATTAATTATGAATGTTTTTACATCAAGGCTGAAAATTCGTTTTTTTGTATATATTTCCATTTAATCTTGTGGACGTGCAGATTCCCTGTCCTCCATCAGAGGGTGCTGCAGCACCCTCTGCACCCCTACTTCCCACGGCCATGGTATCTGATAATCTAACCTGTTTAATGAAACCCAGTAGAGTACATTAACAAAGTGTAATTGAACTCTTGCTTCTTGTCATCATCAGCAATAGTAAATAATCTACTAGTGAAATCGTCCTCACTCTCTACATGTTGGACTTGAATGAATTTTAACAACAGAAACCCACAATCACGACTCAAGAACTCTACAAATCTTTAATCAGGTGAACAGTCATAGATCAAAAGCTGCTCTTTAGATGAACTAATGATGTTTAAAACATGTTGTTTCCACAGACAGAGAGCAGGGTCTCCAGCCCCCAGCTGTCTGTCTCTGAAGAGTGACCGGTCTATGGGCTGGCTTCCTCCACTCTTCAGTAATGAACCCGGACCCTCAGACACAGAGTAAGAGTTTCTACTGTAACCTGACCTGAAGAGGATTCTGTTTTGATGTAATCTAATATATGAAACTGTTCTTTAGTGATATCATGTGAGCAGTTTGTAAAGGGAAAACGCAGCCGAGTACAGCAAGCTAGCATTATTTGAGGATATTTCAATATGTAATTATATTATCATTGTATCTGTGTATAAAATGGTTTTAAATAGCAAAAATGTTGATAAATTCTGATTTAAAAAAAGAAATATATCGTCCAAAACATTATTTAACTACTTGGGCATGTCTATGATATGTCTTTTTAAGATGTTTATTAATAATAGTGATAACCTGGTGAGCTGGTTGTGTTTAGCATTAGCAGATAAAACAGAGTTTTGTGATATCACATGTAGAGTCAATGCAAAGACCCAGATCCGTGCCTGGCAACACGAAGGAAGTGAAGATGTTAAATTCATCACCTGCGTATTCGTGCAGCGTGACACATTTCAACTTGAGTGTAAAGTTGTGACGCTCTGTTCCAAAAACCTGTCAGTGTTGAGATTGTGCTCCTGTGGTCTCTGACGGTCTGAGGGGAATCAGAGAGGAGGACAGAGCTCTACAGCAGCTCATATTAAATCAGGGTTATTCATGTTCCTGTATAAACCAGAGACTGTCTGTGGTGCTAACAATATAGTCACTGCTGTACTTATGACTTCATGAAGTTACTCTGAGTGAGGATGGAGCAGCTAATGTTAGCCTAGCTTTAATCAAACCGGTCTCATTCAGCAGAAAAACATTTTTAAATGTTTTATCCTCGTTGTGTTGGAGACAGACCTGACAAAGCATTAACTCAGGCTGTTTACAAATCAGTATCATTCTGTTGTTATTTAGGCATCCTTTCCATCTGTTTATTGCTATTAATTCACAGCAGATTCTATGCAAGTTGGGTTTATAGTGCACCAGGTTAATACAGCTGTGTGTGTAGATACAGGGAACATGTGCTCCTCTGGGTCATGAATCCAGACAGGATGCTCTCTGGTTTTATGATAATGTGAATTGTAAGCTATCTACCTGATCACAAGGGTATATTATATAGACCTTTTTTTAAATATCAAACTAGAATTTGCCCCCTTGTTGTACCTTTGGTGAGAATCAGCTCCTCTAAGTAAAGTGCTATAAAGGATGTGTTCCTCTCCACAGAGGGAAGAGGAAGAGTGGTGTTCCTGTGGAGGAGCAGCTGTCCAGCTGTGCTCTGTGTCAGGACGTCCTGAAGGATCCAGTCTCTACCAGCTGTGGACACTGGTTCTGCAGACAGTGCATCACCTCATACTGGGAGCAGAGACCTCCATCAGGAGACCCCTCCTGTCCCCAGTGTGGGAAAGATCCAGAACCAGAGCTGGACTGCAGACAGCCAGTCAGACCAGCTCTGTACGAGGTAAGAGGCCGAACTCATGCAGCGTCTTATTCCTCTTCCTGGTTCATTTGTTTTTTTTATTAGGTATTCTGTTGAAGAGCATAGACATTCAAATGTTTATAAAACATTTAAACTTTTTTTAAAATTATTTTTATTGTTAGATTCTCAAAAGCATTTTCTGATTCTCTCTGTTTCCTTCTCTTCAGCAGATAGTGGTCTGCAGGAGGTTTTAGATGAACATAGGCTCAGTCTGAGGAGGAGATGTGAACGTGTGACTGAAGGAACTGATCAAAGTGAAACCCTCCTCAACAGCATCTTCACTGAGCTCTACATCACACAAGGCCAGAGTGAAGAGGTTAATACCCAACATGAGGTGAGGCAGCTGGAGACAGCTTCCAAGAAGAGACTCTCCATGAAACTCCAATCAAGTGCCAGGACATCTTTAAAGCCTTACCTGACCAACAGACTCACATCAGAGCGGTCCTGACCAACGGAGTCGCTGGAGTTGGAAAAACCTTCTCAGTGCAGAAGTTCACTCTGGACTGGGCCGAGGGTTTGGAAAACCAAGATGTCAGTCTGGTGATCCCGCTTTCCTTCAGGGAGCTGAACCTGATCAAAGGTGAGCAGTACAGTCTTCTCAGGCTGCTCCATGTTTTCCATCCAACCTTACAGAAGGTCACAGCAGAGCAGCTGGCTGTCTGTAAAGTGCTGTTCATCTTTGACGGCCTGGATGAAAGCAGACTCTCTCTGGATTTCAGAAAGAAGAAGGTTGTGTCTGATGTCTCACAGCAGTCCTCAGTCAACGTGCTGCTGACAAACCTCATCAGGGGGAAGCTGCTTCCCTCGGCTCTCGTCTGGATAACTTCCAGACCTGCAGCGGCCAATCAGATCCCTCCTGAGTGTGTGGACAGGGTAACAGAAGTACGAGGCTTCACTGACGCCCAGAAGGAGGAGTACTTCAGGAGGAGATCGAGTGATGAAGACCTGTCCAGCAGAATCATCTCTCACATCAAGAACTCCAGGAGCCTCCACATCATGTGTATGATCCCAGTGTTCTGCTGGATCACTGCTGCAGTTCTGGACCACATGTTGACTACAGACCAGAGAGGAGAGCTGCCCCAGACCCTCACTGACATGTACTCACACTTCCTGCTGGTCCAGACAAAGAGGAAGAAGCAGAAGTATCAAGAGGGACATGAGACGAGTCCACAGCAGCTGACGGAGGCTGACAGGGAGGTGCTTCTGAAGCTGGGGAGGCTGGCGTTTGAACATCTGACGAAAGGAAACATCATGTTCTACCAAAAAGACCTGCAGCGCTGTGGTCTTGATGTCACAGAGGCCTTGGTGCACTCAGGAGTTTGTACACAGATCTTCAAAAGAGAGAGTGTGATCTTCCAGAAAACAGTCTACTGCTTTGTTCATCTGAGCATTCAGGAGTTTCTGGCTGCAGTCTACTTGTTGCACTGTTACACCAACAGAGACACAAAGGTACTGAAGGACTTCCTGCAGAAAGACTGGCCCTATAAGAACAGTAGCAGCAGTGATCAGGAGTACCCATCACTGGATGTCTTTCTAAAAGGAGCCATGGCGAAATCCCTCAGTAGAAATGGCCACCTGGACCTGTTTGTCCGCTTTCTCCACGGCCTCTCTCTGGAGTCCAACCAGAGACTGTTAGGAGGCCTGCTGGATCGCACAGACAACAGACCAACATTCATCCAGAGACTGTTAGGAGGCCTGCTGGGTCGCACAGACAACCGTCCAGAAATCATCCAGAGAGCCATCAGCAACCTGAAGGGGATGAGCAGTGATGAAATCTCTCCTGACAGGAGCATCAACATCTTCCACTGTCTGACAGAGATGAAGGACCACTCAGTACATCAGGAGATCACAGAGTTCCTGAAGTCAGGGGAACAGATCAGAGAAGAAACTCTCTGTGATCCACTGCTCTGCTCTGGCCTACATGCTGCAGTTGTCAGAGGAGGTTCTGGATGAGTTGGACCTGAGTCAGTACAACACATCAGCTGAGGGGAAACTGAGACTGATTCCAGCTGTGAGGAACTGCAGGAAGGCCAAGTAAGTCCAGATGTGATTAACTTTATAAACTAATGTGGATCAGGAGTTTAATTATTCAAATAAACACTATAACATTTCTGCTGTTTAAATACTGAGAGGCGACATGTCAAACACATGAAGGACTTTAGAGGTTTCTCAGCATGTGATCACACCACACAGCAGGACTTACAGTTATCAGTTAGTATTACTTTCTAGTAGTTTCTTTATCATTAAACACATGTTTTTATCACAATGTGTTAGAGTTTAAAATCAGATCTATATAATCTCCCACCAATACCAGAGTTGTGTCTTAATACTCATATAGTGAGAACATCTGATGGTATTCAGTTTAAAATATTGAAACTTTATTGGTTTGTTAATTGTGTTTGTGTGCGCAGGACATTTCCAGATGCTCAGAGAAGCCAAAACATCCATCATTCACATCTAAATATGAATTAACATTTAAATATATCTCTAATATTGTCAAGTGATTTATTTCATTTCTGTTTCTTTGGTAACAGTCAGTGACAGCAGGAGCACAGACATGTGATCAGATCATACTGACAACACATTACACTCTATTATTATATATTATATAAAATGGACTAACAGCAAATCTCAATCAGAACATATGTCAAATACTTTTTATTGTCAAATGCTTGAGGTCATTATGTTTCCTCTTTTTTTAACACATGTTGTAATATATGTGTTATTATAGACTTTCTAGCTGTGGACTCTCAAAGACTCAATGTGAAGTCGTGGCCTCAGCTCTGAAGTCTGACCCCTCCCTTCTGAGAGATCTGAACCTCAGTGGGAACACTCTGCAGGATTCAGGAGTGGAGCTGCTGAGTTCTGGACTAAAGAGTCCAAACTGCAGACTGGAGGCTCTCAGGTCAGTTCACGGACTGGGTTGATTTACTGAGTTGATAAACAGCGTCGTAGGACCGCTTAACGAGATCTCGTTTGTTAGGGTTAGATAAGATAACTCAAACATATCCAGGGTCTGTTGAACTGGCTTCGTAGTACAGTTTACTGGTGGCTGCATAGCAGCGCTAATGTCAAAGACACAAACATTATACATTATATTTTAATTTTACCAGGATGCAGTGACATATTATTTGGGAAGGCTTATCCTTCCCTAGCCTACAGTACCCGCCGCCCCTGGGCGAGTGGATTTTGGCAGGCAGTGAGTGCGGACCAACGACTGAACGATAACAAGAACGGCTCTCCCCAAGTACGACTCGGTTCCCCTCGTTCGTACCAAAGAGCCGTTCAAAAGAATCGGCTCGTTCGCGACCGACACATCACTAATGTTCTCAGCCTTGGAGAAACTTGACATGTTTTGGGATGTGTCTGAACCTCTCTATATTGGTTCATTAATAAAGCAGATATTTCAACGTGTGCCTACTTTGTTCATGTACTGTTGAGGTTCATTTCAGTAGGTGTGTGCTATCGTGTATTTACAAAGTGTGAAGAGGAGGCAACTTTAGAATAGGGAACCTGTTCAGGTCAATTAGAGTCAAACTGCTAGCTTATTGGTTATGAACAAGACTTCACTTTAATATAGGGAACATGTTCTCAGATATAAATACCTAATTTTAAGTTATTTAGACACAATTATCACTTATAGTTTCATGTCTTGTTACATAAGAATAGATCATATTTGTTAAGTGTTATTATGGGAGAATCACTATTCTTGTGGTACTGCTGCCTCATTAGGCCCATATTGAGCAGAGCATATTAAGACCCAAACTCATGTACAACAACTTCCTTACTTGCAATAAATCAGCACTAATTAGAGGGTTATGAGGAAAAACTCAACTAATGGCTTATCACTTGTAGAATATGGTCATGTAGAATAAGGCATTAATAAGTGTTTTATAATGACTAATAAAGAGCCAATATACTGCTAATATGCATGTTAATTAACAACTAGTTGATGGTTAATTTGTGTACCTTAATATAAAGTGTTACCCCCGTTTAACTCTGATCAGATTATTAAACCTGGAGTTATTTCAAACAGGAACATTGTTCTCTAACTTACATCATGTTTTCTTTATTCAGTCTGAGGCGCTGCAGTTTGTCAGAGATCATTATTCATTTGTAGCTACTAAAGTAAGAACTGCAGACTTAAATGTTGTCTGATTCTTGAAGGAACTGTAAGAGATGTTAGTTGTAAAAAGTAAATCTATGTTTTTAATATTTAGTAAACGATAACGTCTGAATAAAGGTCATCTGAAGTAATATTAGTTTCGCATTAATAAAGTTCACTTTCTGAAGAAGACATGTTGTTGTTGTTCCCATTCATTTAAATGTTGAGTAACATCTGATTATAAACTGATTTTTATCCTCATCATGTTTTCTTTATTCAGACTGAAGGGCTGCAGTTTGTCAGAGATCAGCTGTTCTGCTCTGATCTCAGCTCTGAAGTCCAACATCCATCTGAGAGATCTGGACCTGAGTTGGAACTATCTGAAGGATTCAGGAGAGAAGCTGCTGAGAGATCTTCTGGAGAGTCCAGACTGCAGACTGCAGACTCTCAGGTCAGTTCACTGACTCTCTGTTACTGCTGGAGATCTCATGTTTCATTAGATATTCAACCTGATTCTTCTACATCATTAACTCACATCCATTCAGCTGTAAATGTTCTTTTATTCATATCTTCATTTGTAGCTACTAAAGTAAGAACTGCAGACTTAAATGTTGTCTGATTCTTGAAGGAACTGTAATAGATGTTAGTTGTAAAAAGCAGAGGTGGGAGTGAGTCCTACATGTGCAAGTCATGAGCAAGTCTCAAGTCTTGACCTACAAGTATCAAGCAAGTCCCAAATCACTGTGGTGAGAGTCAAGCAAGTCAAGTCAAGTCATTGGAAATTCTGATGAATAAGCCCAGTTTCCGCATTTAAATCAGTTAAAAGACAGTGGTTATGGAAATGGATTTAACCCACACTATGATCTTCATTACAGACACTGTACACAGTTAATCATTTGAAATCTAATTTAGACCGATGACAATCATATTAGATTCATATTAACCCTAGAACTGCAGACAATATAGCTAGGACTCAATCAAAAAGTCTGTTCAGAAAGGCAGAAAATCATATATGGCATTTGCCATTGCACATATTTAATTTAAATGTCTGTTAACACTAGAACCGCCAACAGCGTCAGCACCTACAGATATCATTTTCAAATCATTTCATTTGTTCCTCTTCATCATTTCCTTATAAACTAAGTAGCACGATTTAAAACTCACTTAATTGGGTTAATTTTGAAATTGCTTCAGTTTATCATCATAACAGATCAAAAAGTTCAGATTCATTTTACAATAAATCAAGGAATGATGCACTTCTACAAAAACAACATATTAAAACATTTAAACAAACTGCTAAAAGTAGATGAACTACATGATTCAAAAGTGTACAGTAACTTCTGATAATAACACAGGGAGAATAAACGAGGCATCTCTTTTCCTCTCTCTCTCTCCCTCTCCTGACAGCCCGTCAGTATCAGGGTTAGTCAAACTGAATCCCTTGGCGGTTCTAGTGCTAATTTACCGTTTTGTCTTCTCTTTGCAATGCTTAATCGATTTGAAACCAAGTCTAACGTAGCTTAAACTTAACGTTAGCTTTCTAGCTAACACAACACATTCACGTACCTTTCTCTGGGTTTTTTTGTAGTGACGAATGAAGTTGGATGTTGTGGTGGTCGTGTCACTGATCTTTATGCTGCAGACCCTGCATACCGCTGTTCTCTTCTTATTAGCGTCATCGACAACATAATCCTTGAATCCAAACTTGACTATTTTTTGAGTAACGCTAGCCGCTGCCATGGTAACTGAAACTCCTGCCTTCTAGTGGGTTGCCAGGTTTGCGCGCGTGGCGCTATAATCACCCAATCGCATTTCTAAAAAACTGAACGTAATATCTCAATACAAAAACAAACGCAAATATTTAATTTTAAATAGTCAAGTCCTTTCAAGTCATCTGTCTCAAGCTTAAGTCAAGTCTCAAGTCATGAATACCAAGTCAAATTCAAGTCAAGTCTTTTATCAATGTTAGTCAAGCAAGTCTCAAGTCCAAAAATATGCGACTCGAGTCTGACTCGAGTCAAGTCATGTGACTCGAGTCCCCACCTCTGGTAAAAAGTAAATCTATGTTTTTAATATTTAGTAAACGATAACATCTGAATAAAGGTCATCTGAAGTAATATTAGTTTCACATTAATAAAGTTTACTTTCTGAAGAAGACATGTTGTTGTTGTTCCCATTCATTTAAATGTTGAGTGACATCTGATTATAAACCGATTTTTATCCTCATCATGTTTTCTTTATTCAGACTGAGGTGCTGCAGTTTGTCAGAGATCAGCTGTTCTGCTCTGACCTCAGCTCTGAAGTCCAACATCCATCTGAGAGATCTGGACCTGAGTTACAACCCTCTGAAGGATTCAGGAGAGAAGCTGCTGCGAGATCTTCTGGAGAGTCCAGACTGCAGACTGGAGACCCTCAGGTCAGTAAGGGGTCTCTGCTGGTTCAGCAGTATTGTATGAAACTCAGGGAGGTGTTTCTCTCACGGGGGAATCCCAACAGATCAGTGATGTTACCCACTGACTGCAGGCTCTTTCATTCTTCCATCAACTATAGAAGGCCAGCTGAACATGCAAAGCCACACGTTAGTAATCAACTCTCTAACAGACGTATGGGATTCCACAGAAGAGTGGGAAAGGTGGTCTGTTCTTATGGGATGTTTTTGGGTTCTAGTCCAGGGGTGTCCAAACTGCGGCCTGGGGCCAAATGCGGCCCTCTGAATCGGCCCTCAGCAAATTCTGAAAGTCTAATGAAATATGAGCCACACATGAAACTTGTGCTTGTCTTGTATTGTACTTCTTAAATATATATGTACACATATATCACACAGTAGTATTCATGTGTTAATAATCCCACTTTGAAAATAAATTCACTCAATTAAAGCTGAAAACATTTCCTAACAAATCTAACTTGATAAGAGAAAAGCCCAATAACTTATTTTTATAACAAGCGTGAAATAGACCCTTCATATTTCCTGTAACTATAATCAATCTGAAGCTCCTGCTTTAAGGAATGAGCTGCTGACAGAATAAAGTGAACCCTCTGGAGAGCTGAGAGCTGTTTGTTTCTTACATTATTCTCGATTGCTATCACACACTCTTTTTTAAATTGCTCAGTTTCTCAGAACACTAAACACAATTCTCAAAGCCACACCCAAAGTGCAAAACACCTCCTTTCTCCTGCTAAGAGAAGAACTGCACTCAAACTACAGAAACACTTACCAAATGCAAACTTTTGCACCAAATAAAACACTTCATTCATAATACTGGATGGTTTGACCACCAACTGCACACTGCTGAGCATACTCTAAAGCACGCTCATCTGTTATGGGCTGTGCTCTGTACATAGAGGGTTCTGCAGAGAAAGATCGCTTGAGTTTACAGAAATACAGTAAATGAAGAAATGCAAAAGAGTTGTCTAAAAAACTCACATTTTATTCAAAGCTAACATTGTGAACATGCATCTCAGCACAGAGTCACTCTGCTTGTGTTGGCTCTATGAAACCTGAGGTTCTTCTATGATTCTGTTTTCTTCAAGTTTGTATCTTCCTGGTCGAATGCACTTATTGTAAGTCGCTTTGGATAAAAGCGTCAGCTAAATGCAATGTAATGCTTCGGATCTCTCTAAGTGGGATGCATTGTTTGCCAAAACCCAGTTAGTAACTGCTGCTTCCTGTGCCTCATGGAAAGTCCTTAGCCTTCCACCTGCACCTCTTTGTTTCTCACTCCTTCAGATAAACAACACAGACATAGTGGTCAGTGTCTGTGTTGCATAACAGTAAGTCTACCACAGTACATTGTGCAGGATTTCTGTGCAGTTATAGTATGCAACATGCCAACAATTCAATTACAGTAATGAAGTAAATACGTTTCACACAACAGATATAAGCACTGATATATCATGAATTATGCAGAGCTAGAAACTGGGAACTAACCTGTTTAGTCTAAGTGTCCGGATTACAGAGGCAACAGTGAATCGGCTTAGATTAGGCTGAGCCCTCTGTCCAGCCTCTCTCATCGTCACACCGTGTGAGGATGAGAGAGGCTGAGCCCTCTGTCCAGCCTCTCTCATCCTCACACCATGTGATAACATTTCATTTCATTAGAGAGTACTCTTCTTTGTCCACATCCTCTCCCTCCAGCTCTACTCTACCTCTCATTCTTCCTCCTCTCACTCTCACCCACTCTTCCTCTCATCTCACTCTCACCCACCTCTTCCTCCTCATCTCACTCTCACCCCACCTCTTCTTCCTCCTCTCACTCTCACCCCACCTCTTCCTCCTCATCTCACTCTCAGCCCAGCTCTTCCTCTTCCTCTTCCTCTTGCTCTTGCTTCCATGTTGGCTTCCATTGTTGCTGTACGAAAGTACTCACCTGTGGTCTTTTTATAGTGCTAACATCCTGATTGATGAGCCACCAATGATGCTATCAGGTGTTTGGTCAGGTGGAACGTGTTTCTTGATCATTGGTCCATGTGTGAGGCATTTTGAATATCAGCGTTTGAAAGCAGCTAACACGTGACTTCAGGTCAGATTCCTGTGTCTTACGTGGAGAAACGTGTGCAGTGGTTTGCAGAAAGTGCCATGTTGATTTGCAGATTGTGTGAAAAGCTGAAAACGTGTTTAGAGTTTTGGAGATTTGAGCCGATGTTTTGCTCTTTGAGTGTCAGTTCAAATAAATGTGCTTTATGTATAATTTTAGTGTGTTAGCAATCGAGAAAAACTGTGAAGCATCTTCAAGTAACAAGCATCCTTTACCTTCATTTGATTGAGCTTTCTGACTTAGAACTGAACTTATGGGGCAACATACCTCTAGAGAGCGGCCCAGACCTTTATATATTTTTCTGTATGTGGCCCTCAGGGAAAAGAGTTTGGACCCCCCTGCTCTAGACCAATGACTGGTTACTTCCTGTAATGCAGCTGAGAGCTGTGGCAGGCAGTCGTAGTGTTTGCAGAGAAGATATGATGGGATGTAAAGCATGAGGTCAGGACTCTGAAGCTGACTCAAAGAACTAAACCTTATTTAAACTGGATCTAAGCTGTTGGATTGTGTTCATCTCTACAGGATCGGATATGAACTAGGAGAGACGATCAGAGCCAAGATCCAGAAGACCTGTGAGTACTGAAACCATATCCTCCATCCATCAAGATATGAAACTCTTTAATGGAGCATGACCTCAGAGGAAAACAACACTCTTCTTTCTCTCTTCATCATTCTGGCTGTTTCTCTTTGTTTTATCATCATCATCATTCTCTCTCTCTCTCCTTCTCCTCTCAGGTGACAGGAAGTGAAGACACACAGAAAGGTGAGAGGTCGTACCAAGTGAACTTTATTTATTGAGGTTTCAACACTTCATTCAAATGTAGTTATTGCTCAGTGTGTTTCTGGTGTTCCAGACAAATCTGCAAGCTCAGGTTTGATTTGTTCACAGTGTATTCATCACGGGGCGAGTTTGAGACGTACAGAGGAGCGTGGAGGCATTTAGGAAAATAAAGAAGAAGGCTGCAGCTGATGAGAGACTTCCTGTTAGCTCTCCTCAATATGAAATGAACAAAAACAATCAATTGTACTTCAAGCTTTTCTTCAGAAGAAAGATGTGTTGCACATACACCTGCTGCTACCTCCCACCACCTCCCACCCATCCCGGCACCAAAGAGGAGACTCCATCGACCCCAGATACCCAGACAGATGGTCCAAAATGTGGCACTTGTTGAGTTCGGTTTCCCAAGCGGGTAGGAGGTTAGTTAGAGCCATCTTAAGCATTGCATAGTGTTGATGTCTCCATATTAAGTTGAATAATTAAAACGAAATTAATATAATCAAATATAATCTTGTATAACCCACAATGAAAGTATTATATTTCATGTTGTTCTATAATCACAGTATATACAAACACAAGTGGTTTGTTAAGTTGAGTTTAAGGCCTATTATAGTTTATGGGTGTCACTGTTAAAGAGGGGAGACACTTGTCTTCACTCACAGCAGGCTGTCCACAGGGGGGGGGGCGACTCAATGGAAAAGTACTGAAGCCCCAAAATGTGTTCAGGCCATACCATAGGAGAATATGTGTGGACATGTCCAGTCCTCCTGCACACCAGAGGTCATGACCTTTTCCCACAGGGTATAAAGGAGGTGTCTTTGGGTTTTCTTTGTGTTCCTATGTGCAGCATAAAAGCACCAGCTGAGAGGGAGAAAGCTCCAGAGCGGGGTTTCTCCTCGGTAGGTTCTCTCAACTTGGTAAGATCTCTCAGATTGATTGGTGAATTGTTGAATGACAGTTTGAATGTGTTAGATACCACTGACCCTTTATGAGGAGATCCCTCTAAATGTTGGACTCTAGGCTTGAATGTGTTTTTAGCACCGGCGATTTATGAGGAGATTCCTCTGGATTCTGTCGGATTAGACTTTAATGTTTCAACGGAAGAGGGCAGTTGAAGTTAGAATTTAGTGTAAGAAATGTAAAACTGAATTGAGGTTTTATATTAGAAAAGTACCACGGCATGAAATGTTTTGTATGATTGTCATATTGTAACGAGAGAAGGTAAAAACCCTGTTTAAGTGTGGACCATTTTCTTCAAATAAAATCATCCCACCTTTTGGATTGGGAGAACTTAAAAGAAATCTGCGCTCTCCTCTCCTGCTTTAACCCTCCTGTTGTGTTCGGGTCAAATCTGACCGATTTACTACTTTCATCAATCATAACTTTTTTGTTTTACATTCGATGGCATTGAGGCTTCATGATATCCTTCACAGTAGACATTTGAACATATCAAATTGCTGATCACATTTTCAAGATTCAACATTCTAGTTTCAAGGCTTTATTGTCATTAGCACATTAGCTACAGAGTAGATATGTCAATGAAGATCTTCTCCAACAGAGCAACATGAATATATATAGGACATGGAATAGAATAGAAATAGAGAATGTTTTGAGATGTGCAAAACTGTAAATACAAATAAAATAGAATAGAAATAGTGCAAGAATTAGCTATGTTAGCATGCTGAACTCGTATGTTCAACACATTACAGTTAAACAGGAGCTTGATAGCATTGTGAGCATGTTAGCATAAAGCTAATAGCCTCAGTCCAGCCTCTCAGAGAATGAACACATGAACACACAGTGACCTTATTGAGTAACAGCCATAAAAGCCATTGATTACCTTTTACAACATGCTAACAGCTCCTAAGCTACTTGCACACGTTGAAGACGAGCTGTACCTCGACTGAAGCTGCTTCTTATATCTTAAAAACAACATGCTTCACTCAGAGGAGGAGATCATGTGCTGTAGTTAAAGGACAGACAGCAAGATGATGCTTCTGTGGCTGTTTTCTGCCTTTTCTCTGGTGTGTTTGACCCCCAGTGTGTGACGCAGTGTGTTCAGCTCAGGAGTTCAGCTGCTCTCAGGATCTGTGTGTGTCCGAGGGAAGTGTGTGTGACTTCACTGACGACTGTGGAGATTACAGCGATGAGGAAAACTGTGAGTAAATAAAACCAGTGTCGTTCTACTATATTTCAGAGGCAAAAAGCACCTTTTGTTCATATAGAAACACATGATTTGCTGATATGGTGTAAAAGAGTACTGTAGTACTATTCAAAACAGTATTTCAAGTATCTACATTTGGTCCACACTGACAAACCACAACGCTAAAAGGCTCTCTTTCATGTAAAAAAAACATGACAATAGTATTAGTACTTTTACTTTTGATACCTAAAGTACATGTAATTCTTCTGTACTGTGTGCATACTGAAATGCATTCATTACAACATGCGTCTGTGAGGATATTCAATGCGTTATATATCTTAAAATATGAAGTAATATACATGTAATTCTTTGCAGTGGTGGAAATGAACTAAATACATTTATTTAAGTAGATTTGTTGAGGTAAATCTATCTGTATTATTACTTTAACTTCAGTATAAGATCCTGGTTCTTCTTCTGTGTTGCATCAGTGATAATCCTGCCTTGCATACCAACTCAAATTCAGTTTCATCCCTAATTCTTTTCAGTCTTCTGTTGCATGTTTGGCAGTGAAGTCCAGGATGAACGCTTATAATGCTCTGATGAGATGATGTTACTTTATTGTGTGCAGAAACCACATCTTAAAGCGGCCGTATTATGTTTGTTGGGGTGTTCCCTCTCCTGTAGTGTGTTTTAGTGCATGTAAATGGTCTGTAAAGGCTAAAATCCCTGCCTAATATGATGCTTTATTTACAGAATCTGTAATCTGGAGCATGTTATGAGGTTAGTTATTGTAGAGGCAGGTGTTTTGCAGCGGACTGGAATGTACATTTGATCAGATATTGCATGTAAATGTAACACTTTGACTCATTTAGAGGTAGAAAGAAAGCAGAAAGAGGCCGTAGACTAGAAACCCTGCAGTTTGAAACCATAAACTGAAAGAGGCTGAAGCATGTCTTCTTTCTGGTTGTAGGCTCTGGATATAAGAGGTGTGGTTTTGAAGATGGATTCTGTGACTTGATGCAGAGCTCAGAGTCCAGATGGATCAGAACTACTGAGGCTCCTGGACTCAAACACGACCACACAAACACATCAGGTGGGACATTAGGGACACTATACATCTATTTTAAACTCAGAACATGTACCTTATACTTCTGCATATCTTCAAATCCACGTCTCCCTCTCTTTCAGCTCACTTCCTGTCCCTTTCACCTGGAACCAGAACCTCTGCAGACCTGATCAGTCCTTTCTTCCTGCCCAGTGAAACCTGCCAGGTGAGAGACCGTCAAATAAAACCATCAACTATCACGTCAGAGGTGTGAAGTATTGGAGTACAAATACTTTGTTACTGTACTTAAGTACATGTTTCTGGTCTCAGTACTTTACTCCACTACTTATTTTTCTGACCACTTTTTACTTTGACTTCTTACATTTCTAACACAAATACCTGTACTTTCTACTTCTTACATTTTGAACACAAATACCTGAACTTTCTACTTCTTACATGTTGAACCCAAATACCTGTACTTTCTACTTCTTACATGTTGAACACAAATACCTGTACTTTCTACTTCTTACATGTTGAACCCAAATACCTGTACTTTCTACTTCTTCCATTTTGAACACTAATACCTGAACTTTCTACTTCTTACATGTTGAACCCAAATACCTGTACTTTCTACTTCTTCCATGTTCCAAACAGGCTGGTTCCTTTAGTCTGAATGTGTGTTTGGTGGCGTGATCATTATTATTTAGAGTCATTGCGTGCCTATTGATTTGAACACGATCCGTGTATCCATCATTTCCTGGTCTTCTCTAAAGAAGAGGGACCAATGGAAACGTTGTCATGTTGCCGTTGTTCAGCATGGAAACATTCATTAGCTAACAATGACATTAT
The DNA here is from genome assembly GCA_031216635.1 of Dissostichus eleginoides. Lineage (NCBI taxonomy): Eukaryota > Metazoa > Chordata > Actinopteri > Perciformes > Nototheniidae > Dissostichus > Dissostichus eleginoides. The sequence continues at coordinate 22,364,147 of CM062285.1, forward strand.
TGTTCTATTAATATAAAGGGAGGTCAGGTACTCTTTAAAACAGCTGCTAGTTATGGGTACTTTTTACTGAAGTACATTTCAAAGCCTCTTTACTTTCACTTGAGTAAAGAAGTTTAGTCAGTACTTCTACTTTCACCAGAGTATTTTTAGACACGAGTATCTGTACTTCTACTTGAGTACAGGATGTGTGTACTTCTCCCTCTCTGTATCCCAGCATCTGATGATAACCGTGCATTTCTTTGACTCAACAGATGACTTTCTACCATTATGTCGGAGCACATAAAGCAGATCTTCAGGTCTTGGTTCAAACGATGGGTCAGAAAAAAGAGGAATGGAAACTCTCCACAGAAACTCAGAGGGAAACGTGGCAGCGGACAATCATTACGTTCTCCAGTAATCACAGTTTTCAGGTCAGTCACAGTTTACTATAACAGACTTTAATATTGGTGTTTAGATGCTAAAACAAACAAACACAACCCTAAATTAAACAAATGGTTATTTGAGATGTATAGGTTATCTCTCTGACTATTTAGCGTCTGATATACCTTATCAAATCTTAATTATAGAGGATATATTCTGCTCATTTTCAGGTGTCTCTACTGCAGTGGTTCTCAAACTTTTTCTGTCAGGCCCCCTCTTTGGAGGAAAAAAAAAGTCGGGCCCCCCCAACACAAATAGTCACGTAATGGGCCAAGTTAACATTTCTTAAAATACATCAATATGAACGTGAGCATTCCTTTGCTAGAACAGTGATAATAAAACAATGCTCCATAAGTCTCTGTGTTCAAAAAAAACAATATAATACAATTGTGCGATCCCTTTGCTAGAACAATAAGTTATAATACTTTGCCACTTTGCAATCTGTGCGAAAAAATGAAAGGAAAGAAAATGCTGATATTTGGCAAAAAAGTGTGTCTTATCATTAGTGGCTGCAATGAGCCTGTGTGGCTCTGCACATTTCTTCAGAACGGGGTCGCAGGCTCAGTGGCCGCGCCAGAGATTTCTTTTGGGGGTGCTGTGGGGTAGCTTGAGGTTTCATAGAGGGTGCTCAAACATTTAGGGTTTCCCATTAAAGTAATGGGCGCTACAGAGGAATGTTCTACTGCAACAATGTCATGATTTGAGTTTTGTGTGTTAAGTTTTGGGGTTTATTTTGCTGTCCTGTCCTCCCTGTCTCTTGTCTTCCTTCCTGTGTTTTCCCTCCTGTGTCTGATTGTCTGATTGTGTTCACCTGTTGCCCTTGTGTTTCTGCCTCCCTTACCCAGCTGTGTCTTGTCCTGTGATTACCCCTCTTTGTATTTAGTCTTGTCTTCCCCTGTGTTCCCCTGTCGGTTCATTGTCTTTCCTGTCTCCCTCCATGTTGGTCACGGTCAGTTTTTGTGTGGTTGCTACCTACCTGTGGGTTTCATGCCTTGTTTTTGTTGATCAGCTTTTAAAATAAAGCTCGCTTTTTGTTCCTAGACCTTTTTACCTTTTCCGAATCGTATCAAACAATCCCCACACACACAGTGTACCCGCGACTGTTACAATGGCTCGATAATCAGCTCACGGCATATAGGTGTAAGCAGGGGTAAAGTGCTATTTTTATAAGTGGGGAGTGGACCTCACATAGGGGGGTCCGGGGGCATGCTCCCCCGGGAAGATTTTCTTTTTAATATTGAAGTTAAAAGCATCAATCTGGTGCACTTTGAGAGCAACATGAAGAGAGCTATGGAAACATCTCTCAACACCCATTTGTAAACAGATTTACTTTTTCTTTATGGATATTTTACAAATCACTCCCCTTTCAAACTGTATTCTTTTTTTACTGTGATAGTATTTCATACCTGTTTTTCATTTATTCTCTTATTTTTTTATACCTATAATGATCATATAAACTTGTGCCTCGGAAATAATTGTTTACATTAATGGTGACCAAAACGTTTGAGACCCGGCCACTAGCTCGCTAGCACCAGAAGCTAACAACAACGATCTCCGGTGCCGGTGCGCTCTCTCTCTCGCGCACGCACGCACACAAAATGGCTCGTTCCACACACACACAGAGCCGAGGTTGAATGAAACACAGAGACCCAGACGTACTTGTACTGTACTGTAGCATATTATTTTCAAATCAATAATTTTTCAAATTATGATTTCTTTTTTTTTAAAAACCATTTTGCCTCCTGGTCTCTCGCGCCCCCCTGTCATGCCTCTGCGTGCCCCCCACTTTGAGAAACACTGCTCTACTGGGACATGTCTCCATGCTTTAATGTTCAAAAAGCTCTTTGTTTCTCTCATACTGCCTGTGCTGCAGCACCTCTTTTCACCCTCTGTCTGAAACCAGAGCAGATCAGTTTAATAAAACGGTAAACAGAGGTCGACTCTCCTCTTTTCCCTTCATTAATACACATCTTGTTTTAGAAGCACCTGAGTTAATGGGGTGTTTGATTGACTACCCTGACTGTGTGGTTCTCTAACTGTGTCTAATTGTTTTGCGGCTTTATTAAGATCCTTGCAGATACCTTTCATAAGCACTTAGTCCTAGAGTCTAATCTATTACATGATTAAAGAATTCTTAATACTCTAAATATGAAGATATCCAACATTTTCTGAGAGTAGGGAACATCGCCTGGGTTTCATAAACACACAGGTTTCAAATCCTTGATACAAAGATCATATATATATATATATATATACACACTCACTGCTATCATCTTATATATAGCATGTCTTTAAACCTCCTAATTCAGCTTTAGGAAGCAAAGACATACTAGCTAGCTGACCTGTATAGTATGACCAATAGGAATTGAGTATTTGAGTGCCTTTTCCAATCACCCATGCTGATACTACCCACCATTTAGGTCAGTAATAAATGAGGGGTTATATAACTGGAGCAGATAAAGCTGGACTTTGATCAGAGCTCTGATATGTGACAGTTAGAGGAAATGTGATGTTTGTAGATAGCTAGCATTGTGGATCTGGAGACTTCCTGTCCCCTGGTCTGGAAGTCAATGGTTTTCTGACTGAGTTTTTGGCCTGAAATGTGGCATAAAACATGTCAGTAAATACCCCGGTGGTGGATTTAAAAACAGAGGTTGCTAACAAGTGTCTAAATGAGACGACTAAACGTCATCACGCCCAACATTAGCCGCCTTTAGTTTAGCGGTGGTAACGTGAAGTCATGTGATTGTGCTGTAGTTCCTTTATTGCCCAACATTAGCCTCCTTTAGCTTAGCGGTGGTGACGTGAAGTCATGTGACCGTGCTGTAGTTCCTTTATAGCCCAACATTAGCCACCTTTAGCTTAGCGATGGTGACGTGAAGTCATGTGACCGTGCTGTTGTTCCTTTATTGCCCAACATTAGCCTCCTTTAGCTTAGCGGTGGTGACGTGAAGTCATGTGACCGTGCTGTAGTTCCTTTATTGCCCAACATTAGCCTCCTTTAGCTTAGCGGTGGTGACGTGAAGTCATGTGACCGTGCTGTAGTTCCTTTATAGCCCAACATTAGCCTCCTTTAGCTTAGCGATGGTGACGTGAAGTCATGTGACCGTGCTGTTGTTCCTTTATTGCCCAACATTAGCCTCCTTTAGCTTAGCGGTGGTGACGTGAAGTCATGTGACCGTGCTGTAGTTCCTTTATAGCCTAACATTAGCCTCCTTTAGCTTAGCGGTGGTGACGTGAAGTCATGTGACCGTGCTGTTGTTCCTTTGTTGCCCAACATTAGCCTCCTTTAGCTTAGCGGTGGTGACGTGAAGTCATGTGACCGTGCTGTTGTTCCTTTGTTGCCCAACATTAGCCACCTTTAGCTTAGCAGTGGTGACGTGAAGTCATGTGACCGTGCTGTAGTTCCTTTATAGCCCAACATTAGCCTCCTTTACCTTAGCGGTGGTGACATGAAGTCATGTGACCGTGCTGTAGTTCCTTTATAGCGTGTTGTGTGTGTAAAGGAACTAAAAAGTGACTTCTTGAATGTTCTCTGTTTATCCCCAGGTGTTGATTCGAGGGTCTCTTCCTCCTGACTGCCAATCCTCTGAGTTTCTGGCCGTCGATGACCTGTCCTTCTCTCCCAGCTGTGTGACTGCTCTTGGTACTGCTGATATTCTATTAATAACAATAAGTCACCACACAGAGTTCACACTGTGGCATTTTTAAATATCACCACACATAAACAGACATCCACAGACCTGTCCTGAATACTGATAACAGAGGGAGACACTAACAGATGGGATTACTTTAAATCTGCTCTAGACCCAAAATCAGATACTGACTCCTGTGAAGAGATTGTATCGTTAAAAAGCACTCATGGGAGATCATGGTGGATTAATGTAAATGAGCTCAGCTGCAGAGAAGAGTGAGTAGCTGTGTAACGGGAGATAATACTCAACTGTAGAGGGATACAAGTATGTGTGCTCTTCTCTTTTATAAAACTTAATTTAATTCTGCTTACAGTATATGAGGAGTTTTGGAAACATACAGTAGGTTAGTTTATTCGTATAACACATTTTAAGACACCGAGGCAATTCAAAGTGCTTCACAGGCATTTAACACATAATAATTACAAACAAAAAGACAATTCATAAAAGCGATAAAATACTGGCTGCAGCTAAAAGTGCAAAGATAAGGCTCGGTTAAACATTAAAACAGTAACATTAAAACCATTTTTATACTGTATGGTGTGCAAACCGTGCAAACATGTGTTTCAGGGTTGTAGAATAAGCAGAGTTTATTGATTGTGTGGCCACTTAAGGAGAAGTGGAACCAGTTAAGTATTAATAACATGTCACCACAGTCGATTCAGACCCTTTGCATATCTTAAATATCTCCACACATCCACATCATGTTCTGAATACTGATAACAGGAGCAGACACTGATGGATGGGGTTCATAACAGAATAACAGAGCATTAAGAATAGTGCTTACTTCAGGTTTTCCTGCAGGGTTTATTTATGTCTGCTTCAGCTCAGCGGCAGCGTTTGATAAAGCACCGTCTTCATGGACACCATTTCTGCATGTTGCCTTAGTGATATACAGTTATTCCAGCCGTGAGAAGCACAAAGTATTCCATATTTAGGGCTGATATTACTCATGTTATATAGGAAGATGTCCCTGCTCTCCGACAGTGAAATTATAGTTGAGGTTTATTGATTTTTTTCTCGAGGCGACGACCTGTGGAAACCAGATTTTTCTCTCAAGGCCAGTTTAGAGATGAAGAAGCAGACATAATGTCTTATAGCTTCAGCAACACGTGCATGGAAAGCTTTAATTGCAAGGAAGGATTTCCACCGAATATATATATTTAAAGAGAAATCTGATAATACTACACATTCATTCATTAATGAGCAGGGAAGGTCTGCAGGCTAGCTGTCCGACCTCGATGGTTTATTTAGGATAAATCACATATTTATTGTCAGTAGCTACAGCCGGTTTTGTATTGCTTTGTATTCACCATGAGGCTGAGATCACTATCCAACATGTGTGAGGAATACAGAGAAATATACCATCAGGCTGAGATCACTATCCAACATGTGTGAGGAATACAGAGAAATATACCATCAGGCTGAGATCACTATCCAACATGTGTGAGGAATACAGAGAAATATACCATCAGGCTGAGATCACTATCCAACATGTGTGAGGAATACAGAGAAACATACCATCAGGCTGAAAAGTTTCAGTCTGGCTTCAAACCCATGCACAGCACTGAAACAGCCCTTTTAAGAGTTTTTAATGATCTGCTCCTAGCCGCCGACTCAGGTAGCCCAGCTGTCCTGGTGCTGTTAGACCTGACAGCTGCCTTTGACACTGTGGACCATAGCATCCTGTTGTCACGGCTTGAACAGTCCGCAGGCATCACAGGCTCTGCCTTTGCATGGTTCAGGTCCTACCTGACAGACCGTAGCTTCTCAGTGCAGCTAGGTGCCTTCTCCTCTGCCAAAGCCCCTCTTACCTGTGGGGTTCCCCAAGGCTCTATCCTGGGCCCCATCCTCTTTTTACTGTACATACTGCGCCTAGGTTCAATTCTCACTAAACACAACATTCCCTTCCACTGCTACGCCGACGATGTACAGATCTATCTGCCTCTCAAAGCAAATGTCAAACACTCGCTACAGCAGTTGATGGACTGCTTAACAGAGATCAAATCCTGGCTGAGCCAAAATTTCCTCAACCTCAACGAGAGCAAGACTGAGGTCATCTTTTTTGGACCCCAGCCGGCCTCTCCGGTTGATGTTCTGGGCTCTCTCGGTGAGAACGTCCCCCTCTGTCATGAACCTTGGAGTGACCTTCACTAGCACTTTTAAATTTGATAAGCAGGTCAGCACCGTAGTCAAATCCTGCATTTTTAAAATAAGACTATTGGCCAAAACCAAGTCCTATTTATCTTTTAAAGACCTAGAAAGGGTTATTAACGCCTTTGTTACCTCAAGACTGGACTACTGCAACGCTCTGTATGTGGGTATGGAACAGGCCTCAATTAGACGCCTGCAGCTAGTGCAGAACGCAGCTGCACGTCTTCTGACTGGCCATAAAAAGCGTGACCACAGCACCCCAATTCTGGCCTCATTACACTGGCTTCCAGTTCGGTTCCGAATTGATTTTAAAATCCTTTTATTTGTTTTCAAAGCCCTGAATGGGCTGGCTCCGGCCTATATAGCAGAACTCCTCCATCGCTACACCCCAGCCAGAGCTTTAAGGTCTGCTGACCAGCTGCTGCTGGTAGTGCCCAAGACCAGGCTCAAAACCCGAGGGCACCGAGCCTTCGCAGCAGCTGGCCCCAGGCTCTGGAACACTCTGCCCCTCCATGTGAGGTCGGCCCAGACCCTAGGGGTTTTTAAACCCTCACTAAAGACTCACTTCTTCTCCCTGGCCTTCTAGTCAGAGCGGAGCACGACTCCTGACATTTCCCTGTGTTTGATTTTATATTTGCTGTTGTAATTTATTGTCTTCTGTTTTGCGATTGTAGTAACGTGTTATTTATTATTATATATTATTATTATGTACAGCACTTTGGCTCGACCAAAAATCGCTTTTAAATGTGCTTTATAAATAAACCTTGATTTGATTTGATTTAATTTGATCTGAGATCACTATCCAACATGTGTGAGGAATACAGAGAAACATCCCATCAGGCTGAGATCACTATCCAACATGTGTGAGGAATACAGAGAAACATCCCATCAGGCTGAGATCACTATCCAACATGTGTGAGGAATACAGAGAAACATACCATCAGGCTGAGATCACTATCCAACATGTGTGAGGAATACAGAGAAACATCCCATCAGGCTGAGATCACTATCCAACATGTGTGAGGAATACAGAGAGATATACCATCAGGCTGAGATCACTATCCAACATGTGTGAGGAATACAGAGAGATATACCATCAGGCTGAGATCACTATCCAACATGTGTGAGGAATACAGAGAGATATACCATCAGGCTGAGATCACTATCCAACATGTGTGAGGAATACAGAGAAACATCCCATCAGGCTGAGATCACTATCCAACATGTGTGAGGAATACAGAGAAATACCATCAGGCTGAGATCACTATCCAACATGTGTGAGGAATACAGAGAAATATACCATCAGGCTGAGATCACTATCCAACATGTGTGAGGAATACAGAGAAATATACCATCAGGCTGAGATCACTATCCAACATGTGTGAGGAATACAGAGAAATATACCATCAGGCTGAGATCACTATCCAACATGTGTGAGGAATACAGAGAAACATCCCATCAGGCTGAGATCACTATCCAACATGTGTGAGGAATACAGAGAAACATCCCATCAGGCTGAGATCACTATCCAACATGTGTGAGGAATACAGAGAAACATCCCCCGGCATATTTCCTCCAGTTTGTCTTTTTTTTAAGCCTTTTCCAGTTCTTTTTTTGCGCTTCTCTCACCTGAAACTTCACAGATTTTCTCACTCTAAATGACTAATCAGAATCAGAATCAGGTT